>APFE031006660.1:0-11747 GCA_000404065.3 Pinus taeda
AAATTTATCTTTTTTTAATAATAAATATGAGTTAGAAAATACAAAAATCATACTATATTAGATTTAACATTTTGAAAAATAATATATTAGATTATTTCTTAATGAGGAACTCAAGGAATATTATTTTTTCCACGTACTTATCACAAAGATAGTCACTAAAATTCACGCTTTCACATTTCTCCTAGTTAATACATCATATTTAGAATGATAAAGACATGTCTACTTTAAATAATTTACTTATAAATACATACAAATAAATATTTATTTTACATAATCTAAATAGGAAATGAAAATGCACCACCAAGTCATTTAAAGCCAAAAAAATACTCTTAATCACCATTAAACTTTTTATCATAAATTCTTAGCCAATAAAATATTTATTAATTCAAATTTGATTTAGAATTACACTTGAAAAGAAAAGTCAAAACTCTTTCATTATCCATGAAGAAAAAAACAAAACCTCTCATGCATCCATGTAAGCCTATTTGTTTCTCTTATGCTCCATAAAAAAATATAATCAACATTGTACACATGCACCTAAGACCTCCTTTTAGTTTACATAATGTTGCGAGAACTGAAATTTAAATATAGTAAACATGAGTTTACCTCTCATGTCAAGAATTTAATCTTACATATTAATACACAAAGTTTATTTTGTTAAAGCCCTCATAGATTTAACACTACATGATTTATATTGATTTTGATATAGACTTGAAGAAAAAACATGTGAAATGATTAATAAATCATTAAGTATCTAACATCTAATTATACATTCCTTCTTTTTAATTCCTTCATCTCAACCATTTTATGTCAAGTAGGGAATAATCAACTTATTTTATCAAAATCATGGAGTGCTCTTGTGAACCTTTCTAAAATAAATCTTCAATGTTGTTTCCGAATTTCTTATTTTTCTCCATTTTAGGATATTCTTCTCGTTCTCGTATTTGAGAAGGATTGTAACCTTGAATTCTAATTATTATCATAGATATTGTACATCATGTTTTAAACATTGATATTTATGAAGATATGCTTCATAGTGAAAATAAGGGAGGTTATTTTACTATATTGAAAACTTTGACGATGGCTCTAGTAGGCATATTAGTACACATGTATAACACATATATGGTTTCCCTTCTCTTTTTTCTATCACATTGTGGGTTATTTTAGATTGATACTCACAATGTCATTTAAGAAAGGAGATAATGAATATATTTAGATTGGTATATTAAAAAATATAGTTATAAGTAAACATTCTTAATGGCATGCTCACTTTTAGGATTCAAAATGGAATGTTATATTATCTAGAGTTGGAAATTTTTATATTTATAAAGAATGAAGGGAAGACCCCGCTATTATTAGAGATTAGCAGAGAATGAAATAGAATGGGGGGAAAGACCCAACCATTATTACCAATATTATGCTATCTATTAGCCCACCCGATATGACCTATCACAAGAACTGTTATGATATCAAGCCCAAGAACTAATATTCCCAAACTTGGGATGGGGATATATAGTCAATCACATGGGAATATCATATCTATTACTATCTTCTATCTATATCTATCCCAATAATCTATTTATGACCTATCACAACAACCAATATTATCAAGCCAAGGATCCCAATAAGTATTGTAGGCCAAGGGATAGTTTGAATGATGAAGCCCATGACTAAGATATCAATTTATACACCAAGAATATATTCCTAGGAAGCGATCTATTACTATCATAGATACCTACTATCCCAGATACCAGATCAAGCAAGGCCATATTCTATTTATCTATTCCATTTCTACTATATAATTTTATTCTATTCTATATATCTATTATATCTATTTATTCCTAGTCATAGTTGATATATTTCTAGTACAAGTTGTTTTGGTTGATGGATAGGTCTTGTTTATTCCTATCCTAGCAACTCGTATGACCAAGCCTAGGAAGAACCTATTTGAACACCCACCCACCATTTAGCAAGGGAAGAATGATTTATTAGAAATATATGCTTAGGATCACAAAATTATAACAAAAAAATACAAATTTGATAACTCATGGTTAGAAATACATTTTTTTATCCATCCTGATGTCTTTACAAAGCCTAGAGAAGAAGGCTACTGTAAATTAGAATTAAAAAAATTAAACAAATAGGTTAAAATTTTAATTTTTAAATTATAAATTACACAATTGGAAATACTTAGTTTTAAGTGTAAAAACATTTCCACTAGAAAAAAAATGTGTAAGAATGTTTACGAATCTTACCAATTATATTAAATGCCAACAAGACGAATAAAAAAATAATATAATTAGCAAACTAAAGAAAACAAATACAACAATAGTATTATAAATGATTAAATAACATAAGTACATATCACTCTTCGTTGTCATCACCCTAATTATCTTCCTCACTTGGCATGATAACATTTTTTTTCTCAAAAATATGTTTTGATCTAGGGTCATGTATTAATACGAACCACCAATACCTATCCAACAAATTTGGGTAAAAAACACCTAGTTCTAGTGTTTTGGGAAAACATAAGGATCCCTACCTTCATGCAACATCTTTCTAGAGTTAATAGATATCAGCCCACTATCATGATCTTCCTTTACATTATTCCAATTAGAGATGTCCCACCACTTGTGCCTAAAAATAACAGATTGGAATGAAGAGAAGTGCACTTCAATGACCTCTTTTATATTTCCAATGTAACCTAACATCCCTTGTATTAGATTTTGATCGCGATGACTAACAGGACTAGGTTGGTCAAAATCAACTTCCATTACACATTCTTATGTCATGCATCCATCATTGACATCCTTCATGTCAAAATGATGTCCATACACCAACACGGATGGGAACAAATGCACCAATAAAGAAGTGAAAAAATCACAGTGTCATGTGTCTAATAATAATTAAAATATGAAATATAGATGTTAAAATTAAAAGGCGCATTGTGGAGTTAAAAAATGTATAGAAAGATATTATTACCGAGTTGTTGCACCCAATACATATGTTTAGCGCATCCTCTTCAACACTCAAGTTAATGACCAAATGCACCATATTTGTCTCTGAATTGATCAACAATCCAACTGTTGGGGCATATCACTGGCATATTTAATTTTAAATGATCACGATAGGGCACGATTCTACCATTCAAGTGTTTGAACTATTTCTTGTGATTGTCCCATTTCCTCCTCTTTGTTTGTACAATACGATCCATGGTTTTGACATCACTTCTGAATTGTATTGAATGAATTTTTTGATAACTTCAATTTCTAAATTCACTGATGAATTCAAACCAACATATATAGTACATATGATATCAAAATATGCATTATGAAGTTTAGTGTGAATAGTTACTATGTAGAAATTTGATAAATGATAAGTCACTTACTCTTTATCATGCACCTTTTTCCATTCTTTTGGACAATCTCCCCTTCTCTTTTGTCTTCATCCCTTTCATTGCCTCAAATCACCACAACTGGTGTGTTGTCGATCTACTTGATGAACTCACTTAAATAATATAAAGAATCATACAATATTTACCCTTTGTCGAACAAATCATTTCAATTTCTTCATGTATCTCTCTAAGAAGAACATCCAACGAAAAGAAACCATCCCAACTAATTCAAAATCATTTACTAGGTGAATTAGAATATGAACATGCAAGTACATGAAACTCAGCGATAGTTCCTTCTCAAACATTCAAACAATACCAGCTATCTCTTGATGCCACCATGGAATTCTAGCCATATAAATCTTCATTGATGTGATCTGATGTACAAATGTAGATAATTTATATATGGCATGTCATAAGTGTTGGGGAAAGTCATGGTTCAAATGGTCATGTGATTTAAACCCTTACAAATGGTCTTCCACTATGAAGCAACGTCACAGTGAAGACCCATATAAACAAGGCACCCTCACATCGATTATAACTTATTTTTCCAAAGAAATATCATATTTCTTTAAAATCATGTGACATCACCTTCTTTGAAAGACTAAGAGGGACAAGCCTCTCCTCTAATTTCTTGTATTGGCCAATGTTTCTTTTTAGTTTTTGAAGAAATAATATCTCTCCTAACAACCAATGTGTCATTTTATTTCAATAATATGTGCCTCCATAAAGAAGATGAAACATTTTTAAATATATGCATGGGATATAGAAAGTGGGAAATATTAAGATTCTCCCAATATGGGATCTCATAAAAGACAAATTTCCTTTTCATCACAATGGGAAATTTCCTAACATAAGTGTCGAAGAATTTTGGATCATCGAACATAGGCTACCAAGTTGAATCGAACATTTTTCGAATGCCCTTCTCCTTCTCTCTCTCATATTCTCTATGCCATTCAGTTGGTGTCATTATTGCGTGCCTTTGGGTTCTCTCTAGTTTAGGATTGAAAGTGGATGTTGCTCTTCTATAAGGGTGTTCTTTTGGGAGGAATACCTTGGAGTAGTCATACATTGGGTTTCATAGGTGGTTGGACCACCTAACCTTCAGATAAGTTCCACAACATTTACATCCATGATACCCTTTTGTTACAAGACCTGTGAAATTATTATATAGTACAGGGCATGTTAGACATCATGAATATTAGAACAATTGGAGCGAATTAAATTAGTATGTGAAACAATATATATAAACAAATCAATAAGTATGTAATTTACTAGATAAAACTCCTAATCTTGGATAATCATGTATGGTGTAATCACATATGCCATACAATATAAAAATCATCTCTATTGTGATGGGTCCTAACACATCGTATACATGTATCCCTTCCCATAATTCCTTCAATTTATCTACCAATGGTTGTAGGTATACATCCATGTTCTTCACTTTTCTTCTACCAGGGACTATGAGAGCCAACACAAGATGCTCATTCATCACGGACAACCATGGGGGGGTATTGTTATTGATCACTACTACAAGTGAAATAGAATAGTTGGTGTTTTGGAGGGAATATGGGTTGACGATGTTGTAACATTTTTTGACACCATTAAAAGGTACAAGAAAATTTGAAATTTACCAGTTATTCATGGTCACATTATCATGCATATGTGAATTGTCATGGATAAAATGGGTTAATACACGATGTTGCATTATTTTGATATAAAATAATAATTTAATTTAATGATTCCATTTAATTAAAATATATACAATATATTTTTATAAAATTTAGTTTTAGTTTAAAATTGTTGTTTTAATTCAACCCTTCAATTTCTCATAGTTTTCAATTATAGATGTTGGATCTTGTGAATCAATAGTTCATATTCCATTTTGGCACCCCTAAGGTCATTCGAGATTTAATAGCCCGGGGGGTCTGAAGTCTTGTTTTGAAAAAACTACCTTTGATTACATGGCACTTTGTGGTGAAATTTTGTACCCCCAGGTGAGAAATGGCTTACCAACAACACCCACCCCCCCTTGAAATCCAATTCTAGTTTTAATAACAATGCATTTGCCAAATGTTATTTTTACAAAGTGTACAGTTCGAAGATTTCATTTCTTATTGTGTTGAAGAGAAAATGAGGATTCTCAATGAAGGCACACTTCTTGTATGAAGGTATCATTACATTATGGAGAGGAAACATTACAAATGTTATCCTTTATTTTCCCACTAAGAGACTCTTTAATTTAAATAAGAACAAAGATGGAAATTGGAAATGGTTTGCTAGAAACCTAGACTCTGGTGGTGCATCTAATGCATCTTCTCTCCTTTTTGTTTATTCTTGGACAATTCTCGAACTTGACTAGCTAATGATAACATGGCTACAAAGAAAGGAGGGGAGAGACAATTTAATGGCCTTGTTGAGCTCTACAAGAAGACATTGAAATCTAATGCAATCGCAACCCTCTATCATGGGTTCAACATTTCCTATGTGGGAAGTATAGTCTATTGTTTTTTATAATTTAGAATGTATGATTCTATGAAGCATGCTGTTTTGATTAGTGATATTCAGAAAAACTTCCTTGAAAGTTTTCTTCTTGGTTGGAGCATTGTCGGCCCCTATCCAAATTTAAGGTGGCTTGAAGAGTGAATTTTTACATGCTTCTCATGCAAGCAATGTAGCTTTGGCTCCTAACCATTCATTTTGCACAAAAAGGTTTTACTAGTTTCATGATTCAATTTCTCATGGGAGGGGGTTCTGTTGCAGTATCCAAAACTACATCTTCCCTTGTTAAGTGTGTCAAACTATTGATACAAAACCAGGATGAAATATTAAAGACTAGATGTCTTGCTAAATCATACAAAGGGATCATTGATTGTTTTTCTAAGACAATGAAGCATCAGAGAGTTTCCTTGGCAATAACCAAAACATATCTTAAAATTTTCCTTTGGGTGTCATTATAGCTATTTCATATTCAACTATTTTGTAAATTATGCTCTGTCTAAGACTAGTCCTACCCTTCTTTCTAGGAATTTGATTATGTTGAAGCTGACAACTCAGGGAACAATAATAGCCTTATATGGTATGCTACCTCCTTTGACTAGAATATCAAAGTTCCTTATCATTAGAGTCACAGAAGGGAAATCCAAGTAGGCATGTTTCCATGGGATTAAAACATCAGTTCAACCTAACCTAATCAACTTCTGAAATTGCAATGGAGAAGCTACTCTAGGACTCATTTCCTTGCATTATTAGAGAAAAGAAAGGTTGTGCAACACATCCATGAAGTATTTTAGAAAGGGTCCAAAGAACAAGCATCAGTGAAAAGACGAGAAATTTGTAGCAACTTCTGCAAAACATAGACAAGAAAACCAACACTGCAAACACGTTAGATGAAGCAGTTAATTATATCAAGTTCCTTCAAAAACATGTTCAATAACTTTCTGAAAATCAACCCAAATGTAATTGCTCTTGTAAAATTAATGCATCGAAAACTACTTAAAAAATCTAGCAAAATTAGGGAGATTAATGGAATGTATGTATCTTGAAACCATGATTTCAAGGAATTGAAGGAAACAACTCAACAAATTTCAAGTAGTTAAAGGTTACTCAATAAGATCCATGAGGATTATGGAAAACCTTTCCTCTAAGAATTGATCAAGTGTTGCACCAAACAGACTCTCAAGTCAAGTAAATTTTATGAGGCAGGGTAATTCTACTTCAGGGTTTTCCTCTCAGCTAAGCGACAAGGGTTTGCCACAAGTTATGGACAAGATTAATATGCCTGTGGGTTCTTCCATTGATAGCTTGGGTAGGAGCAGTTTAGATTATGGTAGTTTAAGAAATGGCAATGGAGTCCAATGTCACATGTCAAGCTTCTAGATTGGATCATGGGATGATGCAATGATAGTTAATGGGGGTCTGCAGACAGACAAGGATATTTCAATGCAGATATTGTTATTGAGGATATTGCCTCAATTATTAGCTTGGATACAAATGTTATAAGAGAAAAAAACATAATAAACTTGGCATATGAGATTAAAGTCGCATATGGGAAAGAGATTAATGGAAAAAAAAGTTGTAACCTTTTAGAGTTTAGAAGCAAAATTGATTTGGTTCAGTAGATCGAGTTCTTTCCTCATTTGCTGAAGTTAGTGCTACAAATTAGAGACTAAGCTCTATTATCACTACTGGTTTGAGTTAATTCTGTTACAGGGAGGCAAATATCCATTTCTACAGGTTGAAATACTAGCCCCTTAATTCTAATCATCAATGGTCATACTCCGACATTTATATTCAATGTTTTCAAGTGAAATATGAACTTGTTATGAATTTTTGGTAGTTACTAAGAAATGGGGTGAATTTATCTTTTGAGGAAGGAGACAAGTGACAAAGAATTCCAAAATTAATTCCAAGTAAGTTGACTCAATCAATTCAACAAACAAAGGCAGAATATTAGCACTACTTAACCAATTCAATATTTTAAGGCACAAAACTTGCAAACGGTTCAAAGTTTCCAAGAGATAAATTAGAGATATTATTTTATTTTTGTATTTGTTTAGGATTTTGTTCGAGAAATATTGTAAAAATTTATGAGAGATTTATTCTATATATTGTTTCATTTGTAATGTAAAAGGGTTGGATTTTGATGCCAAAACACTGTCACTTTGTAAAACTTTTATTACAAAATTCCTAAATGAAGTATTCTAGCTCTAGTTCTTGGTAGAAATTGTTTTTCCTGTTGTTTTTCCAATACTTTCATATCTTATTTCTACACATGTTTAAAGTACCATAGGAGATATGGGTAATAATAGATTGAGTATCGATCTCACTAAAATCCCTTGCAAATTTATAATCATTTAAAGAGATTAATTAACTGAATTGTTTGTCTTGGTTAATTCCTCTACATCTTTAATTACTGCCTTCTGTGATCTCTTGAATGTGTTCTATTTGGCTGTAGAAATATTATATACACATCCACTATGTCTGGTTGATTAAGTATTCAATATGAATTCTTAATTTCCATGATTTCTCTTATACTCTTATGCCAAGTTCTTTAAAAGTCATGTTATTCTGTCAGATTAGATGCTGACACTTTGACCAAGGACTCTGTAAGAGATGGATTTATTCATGGATAGAGATTGTTTAATCATCAACAACCACCAACAATAAATTATATATCTGGCCATTTATGCTCCATAGGCTGCTGCCCAGTGACAATGATAAACGTTAAAAAAGGCCTCGTGATATTTGATGGAGCCCCCTCTGGTTCAAAGGCTAGTTTGAACCTAAAGACTGGTCGAGTTGGTTTCCCGGTGTAGGTTTGCAACCAAGAACTTCCTACGAGAAACAAGTACAATATTTGGCACCATTTACGAGGAAATAATTGACGAAGAAATTTTTTCCTAGATCACGATCATGATTAGATCTAATATTTGGTAGTGAACAAAGACTAGACAGTGGATATTGGTTGCATTTCTTTCAGCTGGTTCAAAATGATAAGTGCATCTTTGGTTATGATAATAGCATGCAACAACATGTTTTTTTTCTTCATAGCAATGGTAGCATTCAATAGTATATTTGTCTTCCTCTCTACTATGATAAAAAAATTCAGAAGCTTACAAAAGATTCAACTCTCCAAGTTCACATGTATGTACTTGTTGCCTGTGGAGTTTGAGTTTTATATTGTAAGTATGTTTCAAGTTTTGAGTTGTTGTCAAAGTGGTCTATCAATAAATCCACTACTCACTTGGTTACATTGGAAATAAGATTACACCTAACAGTGTAATAGTGTAAAGTTTCAGTTAGGTAATGTAAGTCTTTGTGTAGTAGACTAGTGAGTTTGAAGTTTATGAATGAGGTGATTTCAACAATGTTATTATACAATAGATTAGTTTACTTTAAATCTTCTTCAACAATTTTTAGTTTGGTTTCAATGGTAGTTTCAGTATTAGTCAATCTTTAAAATAGTGCAAGCATTGTGGTTTCAGATTTGCATAGTTTGCATAACAACATGTTTTTGTTTGAATTTATTTCAATGACCCCACAACCCAAATAATTATATATTTCTGCTCACTTCATTTCATATGGAGTCGTTACTCTTCAATGGTAGTTTGATGTGTATCAAGTTTTACTTTGAACAAAGCACTGATCACAATTTGCAATATTGATGGGAGTAGAATGGTTGCATAAGTATGTTAATTAGAACATGTCTACTTATTCTATAGAGATCACCGGTTGTTATCAATTTTATAAATTATATTGCAATTTTTTTTGAGAGACAGTTCAAACATAGGTTGGGGCTTTCATATTTTATATTAGAATTGCAGGTGACTCCAGATTGTTGATTCCATGCCCAACACTCAAGGCAACTGGTCTACCAAGTTCTCTGTGTCCCACAAGGGGAAGCAGTCCCTAGATGAAGCATATGTTGTAACTTATTTTGACACCATTAAAAGCTACAATAAATTTTTGAAATTTACTAGTTAATCATGGCCACATTATCACACATATGCGAATTGTCATGGATAAAATGGTTTAATATGGGATGTTGGGTTATTTCTATAATAAAATAATTTTATTTTAAATGATTCAAATTTATTAAATAACTATTGAATATATATTTATAAAATTTTAAGTTTAAAATTAAAATTGTTGTTTTAATTCAACCATTAAATTTCTCAGAGTTTTCAAAGGCAGATGTTGCCTCGTGTGAATCAATGGTTCATATTCCATCTTAGCACACCCAAGGTCATATGAGCTTTAATAGTTGGGGGGATCCAAAGTATTTTTTTTTAAAAACCACCTTTGATTACATGGAAATCTGTGGCGAAATTCGCTACCCACAGACGAGAAACTCCTTACCAGCAACACCCCTTTTGAAATCCAATTCTAGTTTTAATAACAATACATTTTCCAACTTTCATTAAAGTGTAAGGGTCAAAGATTTCATTTCTTATTGCATTGAGGAGAAAATGAGGATTCTAAATGAAGGAAAACTTGTTGTATGAAGGTATCATTGCATTATGGAGAGGAAACACTACAAACATTATCTGTTATTTTCCCACTAAGAGACTCTTTAATTTCAAGAAAAACTGGGATGGAAACTGGAAATGGTTTGCTAGAAACCTGGACTCTGGTGTTGCACTGAAGCATATTCTGTCCCTTTTGTTTATTCTTTGGACTATGCTCTAACTCTACTAGCTAATGATAACAAGGTTGCAAATAAAGGATGGGAGAGGTAATTTAATGGGCTTGTTGATGTCTACAAGAAGACATTGAAATATGATGGAATTGTGACCCTCTATTGTGGGTTCAACATTTCCTCTCTGGGAATTATAGGCTATCATGGTTATAACTTAGAATGTATGATTCTCTGAAGTCTATTGTTTTGGTTAGTGATCTTCAGAATAACTTCCTTGCAAGTTTTCTTCTTAGTTTAAGCATTGCTGACCCCTATCCAGAGTTATGGTGGCTTGCAAAGTGCATTTTTACATGTTTCTCGTGCAAGAAATGTAGCTTTGGCTCCCGACCATTCATTTGTCTTTATGTCAGTTCTTGTAGAGAAAGGTTTTACTTGTTTCATGATTTCCTTTCTCATGGGAGGGGTTTCTGCTGTAGTATCCAAAACTACGACTGCCCCTATTAATCATGTCAAACTATTGATACAAAACCAGGATGAAATATTAAAGTATGTACGTCTTGCTGAATCATACAAAGGGATCAGGGATTGTTTTTCTAAGACAATGGAGGATTAAACAGTTTCCTTGGAAATAATCGAAACGTATCTTCAAAATTTCCTCTAGCTATAGTTATAGTTATTTCCTATTCAACAATTTTGTAAATTTTTCCGTGTCTAAGACTAGTCCTCCCCTTATTTTTGGGAATTCAATTATGTTGAAGCCAACAACTCAAGGAAAAACTATAGCATTATATGGTATGTACCTCCTTTTACTGGAATATCGGAGCGCCTTATAAATAGAGTCACAGAAGGGAGAGCCTAGTCATGTTTCCATGGGATTAAATTATCAGTTCAGCCTAACCTAATCATCTTCTGAAATTGTAATGGAGAATCTAGTCCAGGACTCGGTTCCTTGCAATATTAGAGCAAAGAGAGGTTGTGCAACACATCAATGAAGTATTACGGAAAGGGTATGAAGAACACTCATCATTGAAAAGACGAGAAAGCTTCTGCAACTTTTGTAAAACATAGACAAGCAAACCAACACGGAAAACATGTTAGATGAAGCAGGCTATTATACCAAGTTACATAATAAACAAGTTCACAGACTTTCTAGAAATCAACCCAAATGAAATTTATCTTGTAAAATGAATGTAGGTTTTAACCCCGTACAAA
>APFE031006661.1:4835-38956 GCA_000404065.3 Pinus taeda
ATCTCATTTCAAGCTTCAATATTGGTCCATGTGTAGCTATCCTGCTCTGTATTCCTCTTCCGTCAAAGAAAACACATCCTTCAGTCCACATCCTTGACTCCATGCCCAATGTTCTAAACCTCTTGCACTTCGCATACCAAACACTGCCTGAATTGATCATTCATCCTGCCAAACTCAAACAAAAAACCATTTGCATAATAACTAGCCTGAAATCATTTCCTAAACAAAGCTAAATCCCGAAAAGAGAGCCCTCTCTGAGTGCTGGTAGGCTAGGACCGGCAATCCAAAGCTTGGTCTGTGGTTACCTCGGCCATATCCCTTAAGGAGCAGGGGACAACCTGAGTGTTAACACAGCCGAAGGCGATCCAATGGCCTTCCAACATGACATAGACATTACACACGTGGAAGCTCCCTCATCTATAATTGTTTGGAAAATGTTAGTTTTTTGGTAAGTAGACTTTATTTGAAAAGCCATATGATGAGGGAGTCTCATTTTGACATTGAGCATGTCAAAAGTGAGCACTAAAGAATTGTTTGGATAAACTACCCCTATCTCTAAAAGCAAAGCGATTCATTGAGTTGGACACGACTGAAGTACCTCTAAAGCATACATAGCGCATGGACTTTGAGCCAGATCTTTTACAATGGGGTAGTTCTGGGCTGCCCTAGCATTAGGGTTAATAGTTGTGCATTTGGCAGAACCTTTCGGTATCTGAGGTACAGACTCGACAGAGGGTCACTCAATATGAAGTGGATTCGTAGTTTCAGGAAAAGATTTATCCTTGGATGTTTCAGCATCACCATAATCACATGACCATGTGGCCACATTGACGTGAGAACCCATCATGAAAACATTTGAGGAATTGTCCCCCTCCTAGTTGCCCACTACAGAGGTACCAGGGTTTGAATTCGTGCCAGCAAGCAACTGCTGCCCTTGGGGGAAAGGGTTAGTTAAGACAGCTTGGGAACTAGAAGACCCTTGATGCACTAACAAGCGGTGAGCATCTTGAATTTTTGGGCAGAGATGAGTCAAATGGTCTCCACTGCATAACTTGCATGGAAACTTAACTTTTTTCTTAGACTCCTTTCCACCCTCACTAGCATTATTTTCGGGCTTGTTCGCATTACCCTTCCCATATTGATTCTTCTTTTTACCTCGTCCCTTCTTCTTCCCATCAGAATTTTGATTTCCTTTGGGGTTAGAAGCCTAAATGACGTTTACGGAAGAATGTTGGGAAGGAGGAGTGGTAGAAGGTGCAACCTCACTGGAAGAAGCAGTTTGTAGAGACAACTATTGCAATTGGCTCAGAAGGTTCACTACATTTTCATCAATCGATCCAACAATACCATCAGCATGCAGGCCTGGCTTTGTTTTGGCTATATCAACCGTGAATCTAGGATCATCAGGCAAGATATTCCAAAGAGTCCCAGACTGATAATATATCAGTTCTAACGGCTGGAAGTGAAAGATAGCCTACTCTTCAGAATAAACTCCAGACATAGAAACATCCTTGGAGATCTTAGGTTGTAATGATTTTAAAAACCATTCGAGACGGAATTCAGGTGGAATTCTGGCTTTAATGAGCCTCTTTCTCCGTCTCCATTCCTGGATATGATCTAAAATGTGAGTAGCCGTGTCTTGATGAAAATTGGATAGAAGTTCAGTTCCGACTTCGTAACGAAGAGGCAACTAAAAATGGTTTAAGAAAATGTTAGCCAAATCGGGAAAAGACGTAAAGGTGCCCCATGGAAACTCTATATACCACTTAGCCACATTCCCAGTTAAGGTGCGTTGAAATAGTGTCAGCCTAATCGAATCATCGATTAGGGAGTTAGATGAGCACCATAAATGGAATGTGGTTACATGGTCGCCCGAGTCTTCACCACTCTTCCCTTCAAATTTCGGAATATCCGGTTGAAGTTTGGTTGGGATGGGAGGCCAAGCCAGATTGTATCTGATTGGATCGTTTTTCAACTTAGTCAAATCTGGTAGATTGAGCGTGGCCAGAAAAGGAAGTCCCGGAGGACCTTGGGGATTCCATCTAGATTGGGCAGGATTCCCAAAAGTCTGAAAAGAATGACCTAGATTTTGAAAGGCAA
The DNA here is from genome assembly GCA_000404065.3 of Pinus taeda. Classification (NCBI taxonomy): domain Eukaryota; kingdom Viridiplantae; phylum Streptophyta; class Pinopsida; order Pinales; family Pinaceae; genus Pinus; species Pinus taeda. Next base: position 6,936 of record APFE031006661.1, read on the forward strand.
CAGGTTGCCCAAACTAATTGGTGGAACCTACTAAATCAAAAGGTGAACCTTGTGGTCTAGCAAAACTCAAAGTTTGACCAACTCCGGCCGAAAAGCCTCCGCAACCGGCAAAGTTTCCCCCTAATGAATTATTGTAAGGAGCTGACAGGCCCTGGTAAGGGTTCCAAGCATTATCTAAGGGTGGAAAACTTTGAAATGAATTGACCGAGGAGTACGACACATTCCCTTGTTGGCCAAAAAATTGATTCCCAGTTCCTATCCCACCAACTTCAGGGTTTGTCCAACTTTGAAAAGGATTAGTAACTTGACCTGTGAAAGGAAAAAGCATAGACCCTACCATCGGATTGGAATGTGGTATATGATTACAAAGAAGCTGATCCACTCATCATGGACATGGAGGTAGTTAATGGTACACTCAATGGAACTGAAGGAATACCTTGAGAGGGCATTCCAAAAGGGAAGAATCCAAAACTAGATGCATGAGCTTGGGAACTTCCACTCGTCGACAGAATGGAAGTAGACCTAAACAAGGATGTGCTGGTAGTAGACCCAAATAATGATGTAGAGGGGATGGAAATAGTTCCTCCCCCTTGCACTAATATAGGAGTCTGCATACTCGTAGCACTCATGGTGGATGCCATGCTTCTAGTAGTGGTCATCGAAGGGATGTTTTTGAGTGGACCTCGACTTGAAGGCTTGTGTCTCAGAGTTCTGACGTATAACAATACGTCTGGATTATCAAAAGGGAGTGGAGAATTCAGAGCGCAATTGACTTTGAGATCTCTTCTACCTCAATATTATCTTTCAACTAGAAGAGTACTTGAGAAAGAACTGGTGTGTTCCTCTCTAAATTTGTGGTAGTACCAGGTCTACCTTGTACATTGATGCCCCCAAGCCGAGGATCAATCTTCGATGTGCCAGCTGCCACTGGTTAGAAACCACTGGCAGAATTGTTCCTATGCCTTCTAGGAGAAGGATTTGGACTCGCAGGTGAAAGCCCACAAATTCTACGGGACTGTCTAAGTGATCAGTCAGCCACTTTGAATTATTTTAATAAGATCTACTTAAAGACTCAAGGAAATTTGAAAACTAGGCCGACTAGGAGCACAGAACACGTACTAAAAATGTCCCTAAAGAATTCAGCAGTCAAACAACTTCCAAGTATTTCCACTGGGGGTGATTAAGACTGGACACCAAAATATAAGAAAGTGAATCTAAAGGGCCTTCTGAAAACAAATTGGGGTAATTACACCCCAGGTCTACTAACGAAGGTAACAAAGGTAGTTACGCTGAACTCCAGACAACAACCTTTGCCGGTGCAAGCCCCCAAGCTTCGCAAGGGTGCCCTCTAGAAGTATCGTTGAACATGATGTAACGTCAACCCCAGGTTCCATGAGATTCCCCTCCGCATCCACCTGTGTAGATCCCTAGGATTGGCAACTAAAGACACAAACTCATATCAGAAGCTAGGCAGAACAGACGTGAGGTAAGATCTGACAAGTATGAGAGGGGGTACCTCTCGTCCTTATCTTCACAAACCCTCATTCTTAACTCCTAGTCACGGAGCTTTCCTGGTCTCCCTAACGCTATTGGATTTCAGTATTTCTTCAGACTTCTATGTTTCACAATTTAGAGTGGCCTTGGAGAGTTTACTCTCCTCTCACCTAATCTAAGGCCCTAAATAAACCTAAAACTTGTTGGTGTATCTGATTGAAAATATAAAAAGTTCTAGTTTGTTTTATTAAGCGCTTGATTTTAAGTGGCTATTCTTTTTAAGTCAAAGGGACAATACAGAAGTGAAAATGATGGTGTTCTTATGACGCAAAAGAAACTAATGAAAAACTAACTTATATGCAATGCACTTGTTTGTTCTTCGATGAAAAGCAACTTGTTCTTGGGTTCTAAGAAACTTCTACAAAGCAAAACTTTTTCCTTTTCTTTTCTTATAGCAGACTTCACACTTACAGAAACTAAAAGACTATTGATGCTATAATGATGCAAAACTACCCTAATGCAAGGTGCACATGATAATGCAAAAATTCTAGATTACTCTAACAAGAAATGAAAGCAATTTTTTTATAAGCCAACTTAAATGTTTGAAAGGAATATGAATTTTGAACACGAAATCTTTCCCAAACACGAAGAACTAATAAAAAAGATCCCAAATCACTCTCAAAAACCAAAAGAAACCAAACTTAAATTTAGAAAAGGAAAGCAAAAACAATGTTTTTGAAGGAATTTTCTTTATCAAAAAACAATAAAAACAAATTTTCAAAAGCACTCCAAAAGCCACAAAAGACTCAAAAACCAAAAGCAAATCACAAGGAAACTTTGCAAGTTATCAATTCAATACGAATGAAAACTTGAACAAAATAGGTGTTTCAACTTGCACTAAATGATCGAAAAGTAGAAAAAAGAGTTTTGAGAAAACTGATCAAGAAATCAGGAAAGGCACACTTTCAAATTCCTCAACAAGAAACTTTCGAAAAGCAAGAAAAAGTGAATGGCCACAAAATTGATGGGAAGAAAAGTAAGCAAACCATAAAAATGAAGTTTGACACAAATATTGCAAACAATCTTCTGTTCCAAAAGACCAGAATAATCAAGAACCTCTATAAGAAGCCTTGTTGTTCAAACACAAATCATAAAACTCACTATAAAGCAAACAGAGGCCAAAAAAATTTCAAAGAAGGAGAGACTTTGTAACAGTAAGCTCACTGAAAAATTAATTCTAAAAATAGAAACTGAACACTCATAAACCACATGGACTAGAAAACTAATCTTTCCAGGCAGAAAGATTTGAAAAAATCATGCAAAAAGATTGTATACGCAACTGTGTCCCTACATAGTTGCATGTACACGTGCTTCTGCTAAAAGAAACTCGTGTATGCACGGTTTCATTTCATAGAAAAAAGTGTGTGTATGGTTCTGTAAACAGACAAAGGTGCAAATATGAAGTTTTACAAGAAAAATAAAAAATGAGGCTTGATGAAAAAGATCAGACTTGAAGTCTAAGTACCTACAGGAGTAGACAATACAGTGATAGCAAGTAAACTAAGAACTAAGCAATGATTGGCACTAAATAACCCAAACTAGGAATAACAAGATTGTTATCCCTAGTGGAGTCGCCAATTCTGTTTAGGGAATAAGTCCCCTAGGGCTTTGGGTCAGAACCCTAGTAGAGCAAGAAAATTCTACAAGAAATAAGCATTCAACTCAGGCAACATGCTTAAATAAACTAACTATGCGAGGATGAACATAGTCGGATGTCCTTCATTTGGGTAGTTCCATCCAGGGTTCAAACCCTCTGCAACTCCTGATGATCTTCGAACTTATAAATCAGCAAATTTGAATACACATAGCAGCATATAGATAAAGTATTATAGTGAAATCAACTTTATATCATATATATAGATGGTTAATTATACATTGAAATATTCATTCAGATATAAACCATAACAATAACATCATATGCATAAACAAAGTTGATATCAAGAACAAGGCAACATTTCTTTTATTGTAGAAAACTATAGTAAAAACATGGAAAGAGTTCACCTGAGTCTTCCTCTTCCGAATCCAAGTGGAACCGTCCTCCAGGTCTGTCTAGTCCCAGTCTTCAACAGCCTCCTTCCACAACCAATACTATGATATGTACAAGCATATGAGAGAACATCAACACTCAAGGAAACAAGGGTTTCCTGAACTTGGGGAAGTGCTTGAAGCACAGGGATTCTTCAGACTTGATCAGGTGATAATCTCAGTATAGTAACTCCATATCTTCTCTCCTCCTTAAGGCCTTCCCATTGAAATTTTTTTATGCTTCTCCCAAATTAGTTTTTTAGTTGGGAAGAGTTGAGCCACGGGCACTAATAGGTAATCAATAGGTAAAACCCATGATCTCCGCCAATAGTTAAGGAAATTTAATTTTTTTAAGTGTTTTAACACATATATGCGGGTTGGGTATAGGTTGACCCGCGTGTACACGCTTTTAACACAGGGCAAAGTAGCATACAGGGAGTAAAACGTTGTTTTTAAAATATTTGGACCAAGTCTAGAAGGAGGGGTTGCCCTAGGCCATAAACCAAGAATCGCAAATACAAGGGTGATATTTGGAGCTATAACATAGTGTGATAGAGGTTCCCATATATCCAAGTATATGTAGCACTTTGTTGTATGATCTTTCTTTTCTCCTTAGAGGATAAATATTGTGGAAACTTCCTCGCAACAAGATAATTGGCTATATCTACATACCAAAGTGAGTAAGTAGAAATAGCAAAAAGATATTCATCAGGGAAAGAATCCTCAATGGCAATGCAACTATCATCAATAGTTAGCCTAGAAAGAAAATCAACTACTACATTATCTTTTCCAGGCTTATGTGCAATATTGATATCAAATTCTTGTAACAGCAATAACCAACGCGTAATCCTACCATTGGTAATTGGATTATCCATTAAAAAACGAATGGAAGAATGGTCAATGTGTACAAATACTTGATACCCGGTGATATAATGTCGGAATTTATTGATGGCATGCATGATTGTTAAGAGCTCCTTCTCGGTCACTCTGTAAATGAGCTTAGTCAGGCTTAGATTTTTTCTTATGTAGTAAATAGCATAAGGTTTCTTATCCTCTAGTTGGCCCAAAATAGCACCTAGAGCAATATCAGATGCATCTATAGCTATGTGAAACTGTAGTTCCCAATTAGGTCCTCGCAAGACCGGAGCTGCTAATACGCAACATTTCAGCTTTTAAAAGGCCTGCTCACACTTCCCTATCCACAAGAAATCAAAATCCTTCATGAGCAAGGAAAATAATGGTGATGCAATTTTTGAAAAAAATTCTATAAATATCCTGTAATACCCTATATACCATAAAAAAAACTACGTACCTATTTTTTCATTTTAGGGTTTGGAATTTTTAGAATTACCTTTATTTTTGCAGAGTCTACCTTGATTCCATCAGTAGAAAAGTAGTGTCCAAGCACGATCCCTTCAATCATCATCATGTTGGCTTGTTGGGGCCTGACCTAGGTTTAGAAGTGTTTTAGCCGAACAAATCCCACACTAATAGCCCTTTCGGAAACAATCCACGGAGCGTGGGCTAAAGTCTCACCCGAGGTAGTATGGGAGGGTGCTAGAACCAGGTTTCTGCACCCTAGGGATGTCTTGATGCGACCTGGAAGGATCAAAAACCATTCCGTGCACCTGCACTACTTTGTAAAGTTACCTGTCCTTCGCATAGATCCGCACCAATTACTTCCCAAATATTATTATGAATGTATTACAGATCCGATCTTCTTCTTATAGTCTTTAAGCAAACATTTAACAAAAAAACCTAGTGCATGCATTCATAATTCTTAAAGGCAGTGCATAGATTTAGAACATAAGCAACAGATAGATTCGCAATAAAGCACACAATGATTAAGAAATTCTTATCTTTATTTATCTTCTATCAATACAAACAGATCCACCCTGCACACTCAGCTATAGGGGTATGTGCACACAACTGCGGACTCTAATAGGCCTCTGCGCGCACAACTACAGAGCCTCTATCTATCTACCAACACCCTTGACTCAGACTTACAGACACAAAGAGAATTTTGCCTTCATAAACCCATAACATTCAAGATCTTCTAAAAACTTCCTTCTACCCTTAGAGCCTTGCTCTATTTATTTCTATTATTTTACATTATTTTCCGGCCGACAACCCTTTGACTCGACCTATTACATGTCATGCTACGCGCACTTCGTGGAACTTTTTACAATATTATTACCCTAACTTATGGGCTTTTAAGCCCCAAACCCTTACGCGAGGCCTCCTCTACCCAATAGGCCCCCAACACAATCATCGTGACTCATCTCGAGTCACTCATCAGTGCGGTGATACACATTTCCAAGGGTTCATGGTCCACCATCGCTGTGAGTGATGCACTACATTCTGCTACTCCCTCTTGTCCCTTGCAATTCGTCTTCAAGCTCCAGCTCCATTTCCCCTACTAATTTGCACAAATGATGATGCTCATTATGGTCTGCTTGATTAACATAGAACACCCAGTCATAGGATTTTAGCTCAAGCTGGGGTGCCGCATACGAGAACTCTTCATGCGAATGCAGCAAATCTCCAATTTTTGGTCTACTATACACACTGTCTACGGTAGCTTGTGTTGCAATTTTGCAAGAAAAATGTTGATGTTCGTGAGATCCCAATCTTCAAGTTGTATCAGAGACCAACTGTTAACTGCAATTCCAAAATTTGTCTTATTATTCATGATCTTTCCCTTCTGTTCTATGGGTCACCGACCAGCCCATAGGTTAGGCAGCGACATCTGGACCAGTTCTGCTTCGTGTCTAAGAATTTCTGATACATCCCCTACTGTCAGTGCTGAACTTTGTACGGTGACCGCAGCTGTTGACACCACAATATTCCTGCATCTCCTTTGGCCATATTACAACCCCCAAGCTTACTCCTTTAGCGGCAATGATGAATTGTTCCATACCGATGGAAAGGCACAACAGCTTACTTCTCCCGAAACCACAGATCATTTGGTAGATGTCCCCCTATGATTTATAAGCGGTTTGAAATTCAAATTCATCCATTCCCTCCTTTTCTGGTGCCATAAAATTAAGCCTGGGGTAGATCGTTCCGGATCTGGCTCGTACCTCGTTGCTTAATTTCTTGTCGCCCACTCCTTTTCACCATAACTTAGACATCTTGTCATGAATAGTGACAACAATGGTCACCTCTCTACTTGTCCATGCAACAATGCAGCCCCTTCTGTGCAACCACGACCCTTGTGACATACCAATTCTACACGCACCCTTGTTGTCACGCAGCTCTCCCACAGACTGCTTTATCGTCCCGTGCTCTCTTTCAACTGCCTTGAGAGGTGAGATTGTCCTTCGGTCGGTTAGTCAGGTGATCGGCCCACCCGTGCAGAGCTTCAGGTGACTACCATTTACTCTGCCTGGAAAAGGTTCTCCATTAAGCTTGCCAAGCTAGACTGTGCCTCCATCTATGACTTCTTTGACAACATAGGGTCCCAACCAATGCATTCAAAGCTTTCCAGGAAATTTCTCGAACTGGATATCATATAGTAGTACTAGATCATTTTCTTTGAATGTGCGCAGCTTGATATGGCGACCATGCCAAGCATTTTCTCGTTGCTTCTATACCTGCTGATGGAATCTAGCCAAAAACCATTCCTCCTCAAGTTCTTCCAGTTGCATGAGCCTCTCTTCCAAAGCCCCGCAGTTTTCCATGCCTGTCATTGCTACTATTCGCAAACTAGGTACAATGTATTCCATTGGCATTACAACTTCCATGCCATAGACTTACCAGAACGGTCTCTGGCCCGTCAACTTCTTCCACATGGTTTGGTATGCCCATAGCACAACAAGTATGCGTAAGTCCCAATCGTTTCATTGTGCATTACATACCTTGGTCAACGCAGTCTCCAAAATATTGTTGAATGCTTCGACGGTCCCATTCACTTGTGGATGGTATGGCGTACTCTATTGATGATATATCTGGAATTCCTCAGTGAGCGCGCTGATAGTCTCACTCAGGAAGTGCGCTCCGCGGTCGCTCATTAGAATTTTTCGACATCCAAACCGTGTCAACACATTATCGAACAAAAATTTCGCAGTTATATCAATCGTGCAGTCCTTAACTAGCTGTGCTTCTGCCCATCAGGTCAAGTATTCTATTGCAGTGATGCTATAACACGCACCCATCTTTCCTTGAGGTGTGATAGGCCCCACAAAATCGATTGCCCATTTTTCGAATGGTAGCAGCATCATCTTTGGCTTGAGTAGCATTTCATCCCTCCACGATGGTTTCCCAGTCCATTGACATACGTTGCAGGCCTGACATTATGCTTTTGAGTCTTGATGTAGAGTTGGTCACCATAATCCAGCGCAAAGAATTTTCTGCACTGTGGCGCGTCCCGCATAATTTCCTCCTGCAACCCCCCGATGTGGTTCGACAAGGATTTTTCCTCACTCAAATTTAGGTACATATCTACGTAATATTTCATCGTTTCCCATCTTGTAGAGGTGTCCTGCAATAACAGTAAAGTTTGCTACGCGTATCACCGATTATTTCTTCTATTGAACGGAATATCCCTGCGGCACGGTTTTTGTGGTTAAGAAATGGATTATATCCTAAAAGTGGCCACCTGTGATGCACAATGCATAAAGCTATGCATCAGGTAGTCCTTCCTCTAAGTTTGTGGGTTCTTTGCCATTCTCAATTCAGGACAGGTGATCTGGGCATGCATTTAGACGTCTTGGCTTTACGATGACTTTGAAATCATACTCTTGAAATAATAAAAACCATCTACAAATGCACCCCCCCAACACAGGCTTATTCACTAAGTATTTTAACGCGGAATGATCAGTATACATCTTGAAGTGTCCTCCAAGTAGATAGTGGCGGTATTTCTGGAGCGCGTATACCATCACCAACCCCTCATGCTCAGTAGTGGAGAAGTTCTTTTCTGCTTTTTACAATCGGCGACTTGCGAACATGATTGGGTGATCAACTCCTTCTTCTCCTTCCTATGTGAGTACAACACCCAACACAATACATGACGTGTCAACATGCACGTGAAATTTGATGTCCCATTTCAGAAAGACCAAAATGGGAGCTGATGCCATCTTCTCCTTGAGAGTCTCCATACTTTTATTACATTCCTCATTCCAACAATAATTAACGTCCTTCTTCAACAACTGGTCCATTGGTGCTATGATCTATACATAGCTCTTAATGAACTTCTGATAGTAACCAGTGTGTCCCAGCGTGGCACGCAGTTGTTTGACATTGCGCGGTGCTTGCAAATTGAGTATGACAGCAATCTTCGTCGCGTCCACCATGAGGCCTTGCTTGTAGACCATGTGGCCGAGGAAGTTCCCGAAAGGGACAAGGAAAGTACACTTCTTTATATTAGCACAATCTGGTGTCATCAGAAAGTATCTAGCATTAACCTTAAGCTCGCGATATGTTTCTTGACTAGCCCAAATACGGTCCAATCATCAAGATATACCTCCAAAAACTTATGTATAAATTCCTTGAATGTAGCTACCATGACGCGCGAGAATATTGTCGGTGCATTCTTCAGTCCAAAAGGCATCACAGCGTACTTAAAACAACCCCATTCGGTGGCGAACATTATTTTACTCCTGTCCTCCGGCGTGATCTTGATCTGGTGGTACCTCGAGAAACCATCCATGAAGGAGTAGGCTTCTTGTCCACCCACATTTTCCAATACCTCATCTGTGAATGGCACCAGGAATGGATCATTAACACATGCATCGTTGAGCTTCCTTAGATCCACGCAGATGCAAATTTCACCCTTTTGTTTTTTCTCCTGTACAACCATAGGACTTACCCAGTCGGATTCCTCCACTGGTTCAATTATTCCTGCTGCAAGCATTGTGTCCAACTCTTCACAGACCTTTGCTTTGTATTTTGGATTCAACTGATATGGCCACTGCTTGACTAGCTTCGCGTCTGGCTTCAGGGTTATCTTCATCATTCCTAGGTTTCCAAGGATCCCTTTTAACTTCGTGATTTTGGACGGGAATAAATCTTGATATTCTCGAAGTAACTCGACGACCTTATCCACCGCCACATCATCCAAATAGTCCCCAATCATTGCATACTTCCACTCCTTTTTCACACCAATGTTCACCTGTTTCATTTTCAGTGGCATAGCGATGTAGGGGTCCTCAATCGCTGGTCTACGAACCTCACAACTCCCCTCTGTTTCTGGAATATTGATGTTTCTGGGGTCATCCTCATCATCTTCTACTTGTATGTTGTAACATTCTAGGGCCCGGCTCAACTGGTGCAACCAGTATGGCTGCAATATTTCTTCTGGTTCCAATGGTACTTTGAAAATGGCACCCTTCACAACTTGCAACTCATCGTCAATAGTATCCATCCATTGGTCCTCAAATAAGAATGTTAATAAAAACCCTTCACGTAAGATATACCATGTCGAAGCTCTATTTCAGTATACTAGTCCCTTGGGATGACATCCAGGGTATGATAAAATAAGTGTACCCACTCTGGCTGGGGCTCTTCTCCATAGGCCTGGGTCCATATGGTGAGGTGCATGTGTGGGTCATCACGTCCATCGTATTTCTCAGTTATTTCTAGTTTCAGCTTCCCAAACCTTATCTGCATCATTCGCCTGCAGCCACGCAAGTCTGCAAAGGTTCCTTCATGTGTTCCCCACCAACACGCAGCCGTCGCATGCAATGCCCATTTTAATGCGTTGAACCTCTGGTACTCTGGTACATTGCTTTCAAACTTGGTCAGGGATTCGTCCACTACTGTTAGCCTATCATACATCGGTAGCTCTCGATCTTGAGCTTTTATGCAATACAGCGACCTAGTCATCATGTTGCAGTTTAACATTGTTACTTCGTTCAACCGATTATGCCATCATTTGTCTTCTTCATCTGAATCTGAATTGAAAGCCTCTGCACGTTCCCATGATATCCTTCCTTCTACAGTCGGATTTACCCAATCCTGATCTCGCGCAGTTATCTTGTAGATATGATCCAAGTCCTCATCAATTTCATCTTCACGAACGGGCTAGGTGTAGCGCGCTCCTTCAGTCGGTCTAGCGAAACGACTACGCATAGGGACTTCATCTCAGATATCATCTTCCGGTTCTTTAAAGTAGTGACTCCATTCATATTCATGGCCTAGTCTATCCCTAATAATGTGGGCTAAGGGTTACTGTCATCCACAATTTCTATTACCTCAAAGTTTGTTTGTGTGCTCGTGCCTTCTATATCCATTGTGACTCCTTGCAATCTCCCCATGGGAAAGATCTTTTGTTGGTTCGCCATTTGTAATTGAATAGGCAACCGCTGTAATGTGGGCTTGCCCATGCATTCGCATGTTTCCTTAGGCAACACATTCGCATCTAACCCCAAATCCAAGATGACCTGATCCATCTCATACTCACCGATTTGCGTCGTCATTTGCATCTCCCACCTGGTGCTCAGAGCATGTTTCCCAGTTTTCGGACTACACGCGGTTCATCTAGCCTTGCACATCTAGTTATCAGCTCTTGTAATCCTTTAACTACCTTATTGTCACATAGCAACTTCATAATGTCTCTAAAAAGGTAGTTAGCATCGAGGGATCCCTTTCTAGCCCAGTTTGATCCTTACTCCTTGAGATAGAGATCTATGTGAAGCTCTTCTTAGCTTCCATAAATGTTTTCTTCGCACATTCCGATTCAAACTTAGGCTACTTTGTAGGGATCTTTCGAACCCCTGGGGCTTCCTCAGCAAATTTCCACTTATCTTCCCCTATATTTGTTCCACTTCTAAGCATCATGTTCACATTCGGGTCTTCCTCACGCGGCTCAGACCTCATCATTTGTACCTTCTGTGTCACCGTAGGTTGTGCTGCCCTTTTCTCATATATATGTGCTATCAGTGAGGGGGAATCTATCATTTCATGATCGAATTGCTCGCAGTAGGGGCACGATATTTTCGTCGGATTGGTACAATCATGCACGCAGTGCCCTGGTCCTCCACAATTATAACAGATTAGCTTCTCACGACCCCTTCTTGGCCCCATTCCTCCCTGTCCTCATCCTCGCCCTTGGAACCCACCACGCGCTATCACTGCGGCTGGATCCTGACCTCACACCTAAGTTTGCATCCTATAGGTAGGTGTTCGATCCATCAACAATTCATAACTATGACAATCTTGTTCATCGTGGCTCACCGATCTGCAAAAATTGCAAAATCGTTGTTGGGGGGTCTGGGTAAACTTTTGCAATAGGTGACAATTTTTCATGTTGTGCTTTCCTCCCACCTGACAGATTGCACACCAGAGTGAGGGCGTCATGCTTGGCCCCGCCTGTGCCTTTGGGCGCATCGGCATTGGTCCCCCTACTGCCAAATATTTCACAAATAATCAACAATGATCCTTATCATGGCTCTGGCTTCTACATTTTATGCACCACACCTCCTCTCACGCTTCTGGCTAGGGTGCCTTCTCTTGTTTCAAACTCTACATTTCTAGGTATAGGTTTTGTAGTTGCACGTGGATCTACTGAACTCCCAACCCAAGATCCTGTATTGAAGTCTCATGCATCCTCAATGCTATCTCTAATGCTTCAGCCTAGGTAGAGATCTTCTGTTATGATAGCTTTGTCTGCAGATGTGGTGCCAATGACGCTACAAACCACATGCAGTGCTGCCCATCCATTAGCGTCATGTTAGCCTCTCGGATCGTACTTTTCAGTCTCTAATCCAAATCCCACAGGGTTTCACCTGGCAGCATTACGATTTCTTTGAACCCAATGATCAACTATGTCTCTAATTTCGACAGGATAAATTCTTTGTTCAATGCATCCTGGATCACTATTATTCTCGCATTCGGGTAATTGCTAGAGTACTTTATATACCACGTCAACATGCGATCCTGCTACACACTAACTAAAGTAGCCTTTTTGATGTTATCATCCATAACTCCATGCGCTTCCCACATTGCCCTTACTACAAACCAAAATTGTTCTGGATCTGCGCTTCCTACTCCTTTGAATACTACCAACTTGATCGTGCTCACCATGGTAAACTTATAGTTTGCACGCGGGTGTGCTAAGGTCAACTAAGAACTCGTACCACTTTCGATCCAATAAATATTCAATCTCTATCTTTGTAGGGTTCCAAAATTCCGACATCTGACATCCATTAGGCAGATCCTGGTCCTGGAAATGGAACCATTTATTGGCTTGTTGGGGCCTGACCCAGGTTTAGAATTATTTTAGCCAAACAAATCCCACACTACCAGTCCTTTCGGCAACAATCCGTGGAGCACGGACTGAAGTCTCAACCAAGGTAGTATGGGAGGGTGCTGGAACTAGGTTTCACACCCAAGGGATGTCTTGATGCAACCTAGAAGGATCGCAAACAGTTTCGCGCATCTGTGCTACTCTGCACAGTTACCTGTCCTTCGCATAGATCCGCAACAGTTACTTCCCAGATCTTATTATTTATATGAATGTATTACAGATATGATATTCTTCTTACAGTCTTTAAGCAAGGGTTTCCTGTAGTGGGGGAAGTGCTGGAAGCACAGGGATCTTCAGACTTGATCAGGGATAATCTCAGTAGAGTAATTCTCTCTTTTTTCTCCTCCTTAAGGCCTTCCCATTGAAGCCTTTTTATACTTCTCCCAAAGTAGTTTTTTAGTTGGGAATTCATTGGGAAAAATTGGGGCCACGAGCACTAATAGGTAAGCAACAAGTAAAGCCCGTGATCTCCGCCCAAAATTAACAAGATTTAATTTTTTTAAGTGTTTTAAGACATCTACGCGGGTTGGGTATACTCTGACCCATGTACACACATGTTTAGCTCAGGGAAATGTTGCGTACATGGAATAAAACACTTTTTTTTAAGTATTTGGACCAAGTCTGGAAGGAGGGGTTGCCCTAGGCCATAAATGCAGCATCACAAATATCAAAGCTGAGATTTGGAGCTATAACACCAGTGCACACATTCATAATTCTTAAAGACAGTGTAGAAATTTAGAACATAAGCAACAGATAGATTCATGATAAAGCACACAATGATTCAGAAATTATTATCTTTATTTATCTTATATCAATACAACCAGATCTACCCTGCGCACTCAGCTACAGGGGTCCACGCACACAGTTGCGAACTCTACTAGGCCTCTGTGCACACAGCTGTAGAGCCTCTATCTATCTACTAACACTGTTGACTCAGATTTACAGACGTAGAGAGAATTTTTCCTTCATAAACCCATAACATTCAAGATCTTCTAAAAACTGCCTTCTACCCTTAGAGCCTCACTCTATTTATACATTCCCATGGTTCGCAGACCATGGGTAGGCCAACTTACTTCTATTATTTTACATTATTTTCAGGTGGACAACCCTTTGACTTGACCTATTACATTTAACGCTCTACGCACTTTGCAGAACGTTTTACAATATTATTACCCTAACTTATGGGATTTAAAACCCCAAAACCCTTATGCGGGGCCTCCACTACCCAACACTGTAGTTCCAAATTAGGTCCTCGCAAGACTAGAGCTATTGATACACAACATTTCAACTTTTAAAAGACCTACTCACACTTCCCTATCCACAAGAAATCAACATCCTTCATGAGCAAGGAAAATAATGGCAATGCAATTTTTGAAAAAATTTCTATAAATCCCCTATAATACCCTACATACCCCAAAAAACTACGTACCTATTTTTTCGTTTTAGGGTTTGTAATTTTTAGAATTACCTCTATTTTTGCAGGGTCTACCTTGATTCCATCAACAAAAAAGTAGTTTCCAAGCACGATCCCTTCAATCATCATCATGTGACATTTTTCAGTGCTCAAAGCAACATTAGTCTATACACATCGTTCCAACACTTTTTCCAGATTGACTAATGTTGTTTCAAAAGTATCTCCATAAGGTGTAAAATCGTCCATGAATATTTCTAGGTAGTCATTCAACAAATCAGAAAAAATTCCTATTATTTCCCTTTGGAAGGTTGTTGGTGCATTACAGAGTCCAAAATGAAGTACTTTGTATGCGTAGGTTCCCCAAGGACAAGTAAAGGTCATTTTATCGTGGTCTTTCGGCGTAATCTGTATCTAATTGTAGCCACTAAATCCATCCAAAAATGAAAATAATTTCTTTCGGGAGAGGGTATCAAGAACCGGATCTATAAATGGTAAGGGAAAATGGTCATTCTAAGTAGCCTTATTGAGTTCTTTGTAATCAACACAGACTCTCCACTTGGCATTCGTTTTAGGAACGATGACAAGTGGTGACACCCATTGACTGTCAGATATCGGATAAATAAAATTAGCACTTAGGAGTTTTTGTAGTTCTTCTTTCACCACCTCCTTTAATGTAGGGTTCATGTGGTGTTGTGGTTGTTTGAACCCTAAACCCTAAATGGTGAGTGTATAGGTTAGGGTGGATCCCTTTCATATCCATACAGTCCCATGCAAATGCCCTTTTGTATTTCTATAACAACTGTAACACATTTGGTTTTTCTCAGTAGTCAGGTTGGGGTTAACATTCAAACAATTTCGAGATTCTATCTTAATTGGACTACTGTCAATGTTTGGAGCAATTCTCATTTGTTCAAAATCTATGTCTTCCACCTCTTATTCCTGATTCGCATTATTAACAGAAGCGAAAGAAAGTGAGTTACTAATAAAACCATTAATGACATCATATTCTTTTTCATTTTTGAAATATTGGGCTTTCCCCAGAGTGAGGAGTGGCAGGGAAAGATCCAACTCAGTCTCAAGCTCATCCCACCAAGAGTTGTATACATCCATATTTGGTTTTGGGGGGTAATGATTAAGGTTCTTTGTTTCCTGGCCATCTGAGATCACCATAGATCTTGACCTGCAGCCTATAAATGCATCCTCAGTGGCCAACCAAGGTCTCCCTAGGATCAAAGGATGCCCCCCAAAATTGGATTTGGGTTGTAAGATAAGAAAGTCAGTCAGATACCTCCAGGAAGCTATTGTAATCACTATATCCTCTACATCCCCTCGGGTTTAACATGGGACCTGTCTACTAATCAGTTACAATAGGAGAATGTCTAAGTCTCTATAGCATGAGAGCGATAAAGAGGTCCTTTGTCATTACATTAATGGCAGCCTTGAGATCAATCAATGTGTTGGCTATGGGATAATCATTAATGTAGACAGTGACCATAGGATTTCTTGGATCATTGTACTTAGTTATGAGAGGCTGAGTAGACATTAATTCGAATAATTTCCCCATCACATGTATGGTGGCAGGGTCTTTAGGCTTCCTCCCAGGTTTCTTGATGCACAAATCTCTCACTATTTTAGCATAAATAGGTACTTGTTTAAGGGCTTGTAGCAAAGGAATTCGTACATGCAAATTTTGCAACTCCCTAAAATTCGGGCTATGAAATCATCCTAGGTTTAGCCAATCTCTAAGGATATGGAGGGTCCTGTGTTACAACAGTAGAATATGTTGTTACAGGTGTATCAGCCTTCCCCGAGTTGGTTGTTACAGCCATAACAGTTCAACGCAGGTTGGTTATTACAGATTTAACAACTTCATCTATATCAGTTGTTGTAAGCGTAGTAGTTGCCTCAGAACCTTCGGCATCTCCTCTACATGGTTCACATTCCTCCTCTGTAATGATAGGGGAGTGACTTAGTTTAATTACCTTTCCCGATCACAGTTCTATTTCATTAAGTCCCATAGGGGTAATACAGTAAGTTTGGAAGGTAGTTGGAGCTTCTATGCCCTGAGCTACTTTATTATTTGGATTTGGGTTAGGTTGCACAGGTAGTTGGGGTCACACAGGTGGTGGAGGAGCAGGAGCCTGGAAAGGAGGTAACTGTAGCTATTGTTGCATGGGTAGTCTAGGCAGAGCTGAATTCTGGGTATTTCCTCTCCAATTTTGGTTCCAAGGATATGGTTGAGATTGAGGATATTGAACAAGAGGAGATGGACACCACTAGTTCCAGGGTGAAGGAAACTATGCTGAAGGAGGGGTAGGATATTTCCACAGATATTGTTGAGTATTATATGCATTATTCCATGAATTGAAAGAGGAAAAGTCTTGAGACATACCTCGAGGTCGCGGTTTCCATGGCCTCCTAGGTGCGATGAAATAAGAGGACTACACTTCCTCACTTGATTTTATGAGTACTGCCTTTAGTCTAGGAAGCTCCGAACATTTCCCTGTCGAATGCTCCAGCTCGTAAATATTACACAAGCGGATGTTGTTCAATTTACATTCCCTCAAAGGATGTTTCTTCCAACAATTTGGGAAGAACACAGCCAGAGGTGTGTCATATTCTCCTTGTGACTTCTTAATATATGATGTCATTATCTCGGCATAGAGAGTACTCCACCTGCAGATTCTTGTATTTGGGGAGAGGCATCTTGAATTGTACTCCTCCCCTTGGACGATCCTCAAGAGCATCTTAGGCAAAGCTTTACAATTTCAGAAAATTTCTTTAAAGATATATCCCCTTTTCCTAATAGGTTCAGGGTGTCAAGACAATCATCCCTCATTCCCCTGATAAATATAGTCTTCAAGATTTCCTGGTCTAAATCGCTATGTTTAGACCTCTGCAGATTATAATGGAACCATTCCACATAATATTCCATGCTTTCATCCTCCTTCTATGTCATTCTAAATATCTTCTCCCTTAAGTCTCTAGTTCTACAATAGTCCTGGTACTTTGATAATAACATCTCCTTCATATCATTCCATGTTTGAATAGAAGCGGAGCCCAATCCCATGAACCATCTCAAGGCTACCACTTTTAAAGTAGCAGGAAATAGTTTTAATTTCTGAGCATTTGCGGTATAATCATAACTTATGCATAAGACATCAAACTCAAATAGAAAGGTGTTTGGATCTTCCACAGTCATCCCCTGAAAGGATGGTAAGGATTATAGAGGAATATTTTTCATAGGAGATTCACCTCTGATATCGGCAATTGGGAACTCAAAGGTGGTGATAGTAGCATCTGTTTTAGCATTGTTGTCATTGTTGTCCCCCATGACTAATTCTTCTAATCCTTGTTGTAGTAGACGTCCTTCAAATTGTTCTTGTGATGGCCTTGTAGATGTGATTAGCACCTCAAATACCCCTGGGGCTGGCTGTTTCACCGCACTACCTGTATCTGGATATTGATAAACCAATAAGTGATTTTCCATCTCAGGTGTTCGATGTTCTCCCTCTTTTTCCCCTTTCCCCTCGGTCCTCAAATTTTGGATACTAGCTTCCCTTTCCTACTCATGAATTGGATTCTTGATCTTGGGGGTATGGGTGTGTTGAAGGCCCTGAAAATCAGGTCTACCACAAGGGGGATACCCGCCCAGTCCGGACCTTGGTTGGCAGCTCCTTATCCGTTTGGTATAGCGGGTCTGACTGGGGATATGGGAATAGTTTCCCAATTCAGTGTGTGTGTGAGAGAAAGATGGGTATTTCTGTTCTAAATGGAATACTTCTATTCTCATTCTAATCTAATGCTATGTTGTTGTAGTCTAATAAACAAGAAAAACATCAAAATTTATGCTAACCTGGGGTGTGATCTTTCTTCTATGCGATCTAAAAAGATTTCAAACAATAATTGGTAATAAAGATCATTCAACTATTATAAGAAAAGAATTCAATAAAGATGAAATACTTCGTATAAGAAGTTAGACGAAACAGTTGTGAAAAACTTATCGCATAAATGAGCTATTCATACACTAAGCATAATAAATAGCTATCACCATACAAAAGTGCCAAATGATAACTCAGACATCCATGCTGTAATATATAAACAACTGAAAACTGAATATCACTTTAACGCATAAGCTGAAATGGTTAAGAGATAAAAGTACCATTTATAACTAGTCCTACTCATGAGCTTCAAGCGACAATTGATTTATCTCTCCTTGATTTAACATCCACTAAGAGTACGGAAGTGCAACATCAGTAGCAGATATCAAATGCAAATATCAAATAAACCCTGTTCCATTCATTCACCAAAACCTCCTCTGAGGGTGCAAAAGTGCATGTTCTGAGGACAAGTTTTTGATAAATTTCTGGACCCTTCTCTAAATGCATGAGAAGGGTTTAAATACTACTAACTAAATAACTTATTTACAGAAATTCAGGATTTGGTTTAAATGACCATCCTTTTTCTAAGTAAAACTATTTCTAAAATTAAATCTAATATCTAACTATCTCTAAATTTGCTCCTTAACGTCGCAAGCATTCAATATTTGCCTGAGTAGAGTCGGCTGACTGTCTTTCGTCTTTGGTTGAGTTAAGCAAACAGAGTCGGAAAGAGCTGGCACTATCTTCTCAGCAAAATTGATGATATATTTGAGAGTCATCCAATGACTAGGTGGCTTTACCATGTATGCCTGGTAATAATCCTATTTTAACTTGGTTAACCCTCGGATTGCTTCTACTTTATCTTTCTGTTTCCAGTTTGTTTCTATCGTTGCTGCCTTGCAATTTTCAGAGCTTGCAGGTGACTGAGTATTGGAAGCCTTCCTTTTCGAGAAAGTTTTCTTAGCGATGCGCGATTAGCACTAATCACGCATCCAAAACTGCCTCTGTTTCTTGATCCAGGCTTCCCTGATGCGTTTTTCGCCTCTTGCGCCTTTTTTTCTTTTCGGGTATAAAGCTGAAAATTTGTTAAAAAGGTGATTCCGTGAGCTCTTGACCCTGAGCATTAAACTTTCTATTTCTGGTATCAACATCGTTCAGTACCCATTCAACCGTGGCTGGACATGAGAAATCTGTGATGGATGCCTTAGAAGAGTTCTGCGGCTCTTTCTCTCCCTTAAGTGGATTAGGTGTGCCTTTCGAAATGGACATTGGAGTACCGTCTTTCCTCCTCATAGTTTCCCGCATACTGCCCTGTATAATGCTTCATCCTTTGTTCCTGCAGTTTACAATTGAGGTGGAAGTAATGATAAAAAAATAATGACAAGAAAACTTTAAATGCCGAAGATATGCAAAACACACCACCTTACGTGAACTAGTTCTTCGAAAAGCACAACACCATACTTCATTAACAACTGGAAATAACTCATTAATTCGCATTAAAGCACATGAACAGTTCTTGGCCTAAAATTTTTTCTCGAATAATGAACCAGAACCAACTGCGATGGAGAGGTTTTGCGATTTTGCTTTGCGATATCGCAGATCGCTGTATCGCATTTCCGCAATTGCATCGTGTTGTTCTATCGCAAGGTTGCTTGATCGCAATATCGCATGATCATTGGATCGCAAGATCACAGGATCATAGATCGTAGGATCGCGGATCGCAGGATCGCAATATCGCAGGATTGCAAGATCGCAGGATCGCAAGATCGCAGGATCGCAGATTGCTTAATCGTTATAACCATTATGTGTAATTCATGTGATTTCTGCAATGTGCGATATGCAATATCGCATATCGGTGATTTCAAGATTTTTTAATGTGAGTGCTTCTTAATGCATGTGATGCGATGGATTTTCGCGTTGCAATCTCGCGTTTTTTATCATTTGGTTTATTTAGAAGGTATCCTATCATTCTTTGTGTGATGCGATCTCTCTTAAGGAGTGAATTTACTTTCTTCATTATGAAACTTAGGTTTTTAGATTCTCCAAAGGTATTTCCTTAAGTCCATGATGTTGTAAGTTTTATCTAAAAAGAAATATAACACTAATTGATCTTTTAAATTTTTTACTAAGGGTCCCCACTTATTTAGTAATAGTAATAACACTTCATAAGGAGGGGGGTTGTTGGTGGCCACAACATAAGGTTAGTCATAAGAACTACATAACTAGAAAATATTTTATGCTTCTTAGTTTCTCTAGATGTGCCATTTGGATTTGCATGTCCTTCAACTTATTCCAATGTAGATCTAAGCCATATTGGTCTCTTTTTGATTCTCGAACAATACTGGTTCTACGAATTCACAAGGCCCTTCAACTCTTTAGGACATTTTTTAGAACTTGAACATTCTTTCCTAGAAGCCTCATGCTTTACTACATCGTAGGAGTCCATGGAAACTTCTTTAGACTTCCAATATGTAATATTCCTAGTGGAAATATTCAATGTAAAACAAAACAAACATAACAGAAACACATACAAAAATTTATAGCACATTTAATGACCAAAAATCTCCATGAACTGTGCTGATCTGAGCCATTTTATTAATAAATAAGAGGGTACAATGTGGCATTGGAAAGAGTGCACCTGGGCTTGCTCAAGGAAAGATAAATAATCCCAAATGAAGAATAAGAAATCCCTCTCAAATATGTTGATACTCTCTCCTGGCTCTACGCTAAAACTACCCAGAAAATATGTTGTTGGCTGCAAAGAACTGCTGCTAGGGCCTCCTCAGACGCTTAGAAAATTCCAAAAAAATTAACCCTAGGATCTCCACCAATAATCCATAAAAACCCACGAAGGAATTGGCCAAATATTGACCTTGGAATTTTTGCCCAATTTTCCCATAGGGAATGTAGTTGTTGGCTGAGTTGGGGCCCCTATTTGACCCCTCAAATATGCCCAGAAAATTCTACCAAATTAATCTTGGTGTCTCCTCAATAAATCCATAAAAACCAAGAAAGGGTTTGTCCTAGTTTTGACGCTCCAAAATTGATCCGCAATTGCTTGGCCCTCCTCCATAATTAGAAGATGTAACTTGTAGAAAATGTTGCATTTTCTGCTTCATCAAAATGCTGGAAAATCTCCCACAACACATCCCAAATTCCACCTTAAGTTTCAACCCTTATCTCCCTTCACTCCTCCAAGAACTACGCAGTCCCTATTATGTTATTGCCAATCCTCTCCACAAAACTCGCACTCCCTGCTGCTGGCATGAACTGGTATAGGTAGGATTCCCTCCTTGGTTTGGAACTCAAAGTCCACCGTTGTAAGGGTTGAGATATCCACTTGGAGACACTCGTGTGCTAAACAACACTGCATACTTGGCTTCCTCTCAAGCATGCTATGCCAAAGACACAATTTCTGAATAGATGAATGAATGACCAAAATGTGTGCCTTTTGCTCTATTTATCAAAAGAGCCTCCAATATTCCCATGTGGTCCCATCTCAACTTTCATCCACCAACTTCGCTCCAATTAGAGTGTACTCCTCATATGGGCCATAATTCTCCATGGGGTGCCCCCCACGCTCCATTAGAGCCACAATATTTCCCTTCCTTCCTAATGTTTGGCCCCCCACTTAATCCCAAAATTCATGTGGGACCTCTAAACCCACATGTCCTAAATCAAAACATTAAATAAGACAAAATTTGGCAAGATTGATATTTTCCTTAGCAATATTCCTAAGCGGGAATACCATAGTCCACCCTACCAAAATTTTGCTTGTCCTCAAGCAATTGCTGAACAAGTTCTCTCTCCATGCTGACTCAGTTACCACTACGAGTAATACCAGTGTCCCAATTATGCTACTAAGCCACTCTCGATCCCTGTGTTGGCCTGTCATAAAGGAGTCCCAATGGCAAATTTGGGTGACCTCCCCTTGTGGGAACCCACTCTTCCCAATCCGTAACCCAAATGCTTAGCCCTGTAGCTCCCGGGTCCCAAACTAATCTCAAAGTGAGTCCATCAAGTGGATGTTGCCCCGAGCTAGTCATAATTGTGACCCACTCATGCTCTTGCAAAGTCATCCACTCCAGTAAATCTCTGTTACACACCCAATAAGGGAAAACCCCACTGTGCACAATTCTATCCTGCCAAGGCACCTCGCCAAGGTTACCATCTACCAATGCATGCCTAGACTCCTGTCGAAATAATAGCAAGAAGGGCCTTCCTCGCCCCGTAGTGATCATCCTAATGGTCTCTGACCTATCATATAGAAAAGGATGTAATCATGTCTCTGTCATCCCCATGATCCTCCCAAAATAAGGTAGTCCTCTAACCCAATGGATCCGTAGATCCCACAACCAAATTGGAAGCCCATTGCTCCCAATTCCTGGTGCCTACCATTGAGTAGTGCCAATGGCTGCCAAAACCCATACAGGCCAATAATTCTACCATACTACCACAATTCCCCAAATAAATGAATATCCAGGGGAAAGCTACTCTCTGTGAAAATGAAACCCAATGGAAGACATGTATAATCTTCCCCTGTAGAGAATGTGGCTAAACTGCCAAGCCTTGAGAGGCCGAGATCCTGTGATGATCACAAAAGGAAATTTCCATGTTGATGATGCGGCTCTCTAGTCATAACCAGCGGTGCAACATGCACATACTGCCCACTATGTGTAGATTGTATCCTCCTCTCTTGAGGACTAGTGGAGAAATATTTGTGAGAGCCAAGCTCATCCTATCCTAGCATCTCCATGATGTTGATATCTATGTCTCTACTACCAATATCGATCCTGAGCAACAACAAGATAAGTTTGCCTTGCGATGCAATGGACATCTCAGTGATCCCCCCCGTGTCAAGCCCAAGGTGAACTGGATCACCCTCTTCCATGACCCTTCTCATCACCAAGGGGAGTGATCCACCTGCCAACTAGATCCCTGGATCCCCCAACCATACTGAGATCTCATAACTCCCACTCCTCATGGAATTTCATTGTGTAGTGCTGCTACCTCCTGGAACAGATTTGGCCCTCATCTCTGATCCTTGTATGTATCCCATGGGTGGACCCCAGGAATTAGGAGTCTGTCCCACACAAGCCAACCTGCCCTGCTCCTACCAAACCATGTAGTGAAGTCCGCTATCCAAACTCCTTACGATACATCTGGATACTTCTCAGAGTATGGGTGCCCTCCTATAGACGAACTCTACCATCCACTATCCCTCAGGCTCGTGTGACACCTCAGACTATCTTGCTTGAAGTGCATCATGTAGTTCCCTCACAATCGACTCCCCCTGTGTGAGCCCAGGAGTGGAACCTATGCTACCTTGGAAAAGCCATCCCTAGGCCTGCATATGTCATCCTGTGCCTCCACCAAATGTCCCAACTGGAGATTCATGGGTGGGGAGGTCCCTAATGGTAGAATCAAGAATCTGTTGGGGTACTGAAGAATAACCCTATGGGTGGCCTTCTCTCTATCGTGGATCTGTTGATAAACTAGGTGAAGACCTGTCTCTGTACACCACAAGGTATCCCTAGATACTGCTATACCACCCTGTACTGTCTCGTGCCCTATCTGTGTCAAGCCACCAGTCACTCCTCACATGTAATCAATGTGATGTAAGACACTCCTACTCCATAACGCAATCCAACACACTACGGTACACTACCATGCACCTCCATGTCCACCAGTAGTCCATTTATTAACGCTAGATTCTCCCACACATCCCTGGATGTGATGGCCTAGAGCTATGTCTCTACATGTCAGGCCACACTTGATCAGTATCATCACCTCCACCATCACATCACTATACCTACTGATGAATGGATCTTCTCTCCAAATCCCTCTTGAGGGATCCAAGAATTGAATCTCCCTATGTGTCAGCAGTGATGCCACCACCGCTTTTCTCCTCTGCATCCTCTTTGCCTTACAAAAAAGTGAAGAGTGCCCAGCTCCATACAAGGCATGATCTGGTAGCCTGCCAATGCCACCTCCTCTAACAAATTCCTTCTAGAGTATGCTGATCACCCAGTGATCCTGTGTACATATGTCATACCAATACAACCAAATGAGTTTGTCCATAAACTGGTTAGCCACTAGTGCTAACCGAGAATCCCCTAGTGAATGTGCACGCTCAATTGTACCATCTAGGTTGTAGTCAACCGACATGCCTAGGAAATGATAGGTAGTCCCATCTAGATCCTAATGCCAGTCTAGGCTTCTGTTATCCTCAGTGCCTGGAAGGTCCTGCTGAGCTACACCCAAGTCCACCACCATCTCCATAGCCCACTCCACAGGGCACCAACTCAGAATCTCTCACCATCCAACCCCAAGAGAGGGATCAAATGCACAAAATCTCGCACATTGAACAACCCCGACATGAGGATGTTGCACCTTGTGAAACTATGATTGTTACATCTCACCATCCAGGTCAACACACAAGATCTGACTAAGTAGCTCTATCTCCCTCTCTTCAATGGGAAAAGGTGACCCAATAGTGCTGTTAACCTAGTCATCCCCTCTGGTATGTCTAGACAACTCTGCCTCTCTCAATCCAATGTGTAGGGGTGGGATGAAAACATTGTAGATCCTATCAGTGTGCCTTTGAAGAGAACTGTGTTGGAATCCCAATGTGTGGTCTCTATGCTTCCCTTCATCAATGGCTAGCCCAAATGATGGCTACACATCATCCTCCATCATGGGCTTGACATGAGCCTCCAACTGCTCCTCCATAGGCAACCCAACATGAAAGACATGCTCATCAGTTAGCTATAGATGGCTACCATTCCGAAGCTCTATCATAGACCAGGATGCCTCATTAAAGGATGTGTGCTCATCTTCCTCCTCCAATCTGTCTAATGGGGCTACCAAAGGAAACTCTAAGATGGGTGACTCCTACATCACACTAGGTGTATCCTCGTGCTCGTCCTGCTTGCTATTAGCCTCATGATCAATTGGTTGGAACGTATGTAAGTGAACTCCCTCCTCCAGGGGCATGTTCTCTCTCATCTCGTCACTACCTTCACCTCTTATCTTCGTCTTTGCAGTATTTCTACTAGCGCTTCATTCAACAATCGTGCTCCTCTTATTTCCTTCATAAGTGGGTCGACAACCACTGTTCTTCTTTCTTCCTTTGCTAACAACCACTCTTCGAGAAGCCCTGCGAGTCTCTCGATGCTCCTAGTAACATTTTCAAATTCCTTTTGTTGAGACAATTTTGGAGATAAGCTCAATCTAGAGAATAATATGGGACTAATTTTTTAGCCTATGGCATTCTAGTCCATAATAACACTTGAGAATTTGTGTGATTTAGACCCATAGCTGACCAAACCCATGCTCTGATACCACTGTAATATTCCTAATGGAAATATTCAATGTAAAACAAAGCAAACATAAAAGAAACACATACAAAAATTTACAACACATTTAACGACCGAAAATCTCCATGAAATGTACTAATCTCCATGAAAATAAGAAGGTACAATGTGGTGTTGGAAAGAGTGCACTTGGTCTTGCTTAAGGAAATCTATCTAAGCCCAAATGAACAATAATAAATCCCTCTCAAATATGGTGTTGCTTTCTCCTGGCTCTCTGCTGAAACTACCTAGAAAATATGTTGTTGGATGCAAAGAATTGCTGCTAGGGTCTCCTCAGATGCTCATACAATTCCAGGAAATTAGCCCTAGGTGCTCCACCAATAACCCACAAAAACCCATGAAGGAATTGGCCAAATGTTGACCTTGGAAATTTGGCCCAATTTTCCCTTAGGGAATGTAGCTGTTGGCTGAGATGGGGCCCCCTTTTGACCCCTCAAATCTGCGCATAAAATTTTTCCAAATTAATCTTGGCCTCTCCTCAATAAACCTAGAAAACCCTAGAAATGGTTTTTCCTAGTTTTGACGCTCCAAAATTGACCCCCAATTGCTTGGCCCTCCTCCACAATAAGAAGATGTAACCTGTAGCAAATGCTACTTTTGCTGCTCCACCAAAATGCTAAGAAATCTCCCACAACACTTCCCTAGACTCCACCTCAAGTTTAAGTCCCTATCTACCTTCACTCCTCAACCTCCAATCTTGACTCCTCCAAGAATTGGGCAGTCCCTGTTCTGTTGCTGCCAATGCTCTCCATAAAAACTCACACTCACTACTGTTGGTATGAACTGGTATAGGTAGGAATACCTCCTTGGGCTGGCACTTGAAGTCCAGAGAAGTAAGGGTTGAGATCTGCGCTCGAAGACACTCGTGTGCTAAACAACATTGTAGACTTGGCTTCTGCTGAAGCATGCTATGTCAAAGACACAATTTCTGAATAGATGAATGGATGACCAAAATGAGTGCCTCTTGCTCTTTTTATCAAAAGAGCCTCCAATATGCCCATGTGGTCCCAACTCAACTTTCCCCCACTAACTTCACTCCAATGAGAGTGTACTCCACATATGGGTTGTGATTCTCCATGGGGTGGCCCCCACGCTCCATTAGAGCCACAATATTTCCCTTCCTTCCTAATGTTTGGCCCCCCACTTAATCCCAAAATTCATGTGGGACATGTAAACCCACATCTCCTAAGTGCAAACATGAAATAAGACAAAATTGGGCAAGATTGATATTTCCCTTAGCAATATTACTAAGCGGGAATATCACACAATATATAACTTTCTCACCAAAGGTGACATCTCGACTGACCGCAATGCATTGTTGCTTTGGAATGTAGATTATGTAGTCCTTTAATGACTCATTGTAACCAACAATATACCTTTCTTTCATGAGGTTCTATATTTTTCCTTTTATCCTTAGGAACATAAATGTAAGCAGGGAAACCAAAGATTCTCATATGTCCAACCTCTAGGCTTCATCTAGAGAATGCTTCTTTAGGAATCATGTCTTCCAGAATTCAATGAGGAATTCTATTTTAAATGTATACAATATCAATGATGCTTCTCCCCATAAAAACATTGAAAAATCTTGATCATGCATCATAGCCTCAACAAATTCTTTAATGGACCTATTCTTTCTTTTCACCACACCATTTTTTGAGGATTATAGGGAATAATCAACTACCTCTTAATCCCAACCTTCTTATAGAAAGCAACATTTCTTTTGAGACGTATTCTCCTCCATTGTTAGATCTCAAAATATTGATCTTCTTACCTGTCAAGTTTTCCACTTCAACTTTGAATTCTTGGTGAAGATTTTATCCTTGGAATTCATGAGATAGATCTGTGTTTTAGGAGAGAAGCCATCAAAGAATGTTACTTAGTATAACAAACCTCCAAGCGACCTTATAGGAATAGGACCACATACATCAAATTAAATCAAATCCAAAACTTCTTTAGATCTATTGTCACTACTTGGAAATGGAAAATTGACAGTCTTTCCAAGGCCACAACCTTTGTATACACCTTTGTGATCTATTTGCAATTCAGAAACTGCTGAAACTATTTGATTTAACTCTGGAAATGCTCTATAATGAGCATGGCCATATCTCCTATGCCATAGTTCACATGGATTAATTTCATCATGTACTAGAGCTTGAGATATTTGACCCACGAGCCTATATAATCTCCCTTCACGAATCCCAATAACCCTAACATCATCTATACTAGAGCCCTTGGACCATATAAGTACTTTGCCATCCATAAATGCTACTCTATCTCCTTTATATTCTAAACATCAAATAAAGAATTTATTTTTCAAACTTGGTACATATAGAACATTATCGAGATGAACGTTGTTATCAATTTCCAAATCATTATATTCTTTCCAAATCCTTTGACTGCATAGATGTGGTTATCTCTAAGCTCTACCATTTGAGATAGTCTTCTTTCCATTATGCTAGTAATATTTCCACAATCTCTTGTCATATGTCTTAAAAATCCACTCTCTACTATCCACACATCATCATCATCTGCAATAAAACCTATTAGAGTAGAAAAGTAAAAGAAATCCTTGTCACCTTTAGGCTGCTTTAGATGTTCACTGTCTATATCGGTTGCGGAAGCATTTTGTTTTCCTTTTCTATTTTTGTTGTTAAACACTTCAAGGCAATCCCTTTTATAATGTCTGTTAGCACCTAAATCTGCCTTAGGCTGAAGGAAGGCAAAATTCAGGGTAACCACAAACCACGCTCAGTCTGGTAGCTAGCCCTACCACAACAAGAGAGGGCTCTCTTCGAGTCACGCTCAGTGAATAGATAAATGAAATGGTCTGAGATGACTTACAGTTAAATATTGATCTTAGGCTAGTAAGTGAATATGGATACAAGAAGTGATTTTTATGAATGACTGTGTTTCTGGGATGGTATGGGACCAATGGACTGCAATGAGCAGAGGATGAAATACAAAGGCACAGATTACTTCGTGAGGCAAGATAGGCGGAGAGTCCAGCAATCTAGTTTGAAGTAACGCGGAATGGAGAGATTGCTTAGGAGAGTGAAAAGGGCATAAGTACATGAATCCTTTTCAATAAGAAGAAAGAACACTGAACATGAAATTTTCCCACAGGCAGAGCAATAAAATTGAATTCTACCTTATCTAACTTAGAAAATTTCACTGGAAATGAATATGAAATGAACTATGAAACATGACGAGATACATATGAAACATAAGAGATACATTCGCTACACTCACAACCACATGAATCTCATGAAACAGAGCCGCTGCCTTTCATTAATCCTCTGTCAAAATATACAATGAAGAAATAGAGTTTCTTTCCCAGAGTCTCCCAGAAGTTACCAGCCAACCAACCCTCTGCAAATAGTTTTCATACAATATATAGAATGTTCCATGAAGAGATAGAAAGCCCAAAGGTTGGGGAGTTACTCGAATCATTACAAAATGGAGGTGGAAAGCCAACCATTAGCTACAAGTGCAGCGCTACAAACATGACAAATGGCATGGGTGACTATTTGCCTTCCTTTGCCACTTGGATAGAAGCCCATCTGGAGTGAAAATACTTTAAATGCCACCTTATGTGCCAAAAAAGTGAAGTGTAGATGAGCGGGCTCACTTTGGAGAAGTCACGAATCGAAATTTCGCGAAACAAAGATAAAATTGGCCTTTTTTCCTATATGCTCCCCGCCACTTTTTGTATGCACCACGCCACTTTGGGCCTATTTTGAGGCACTTGCAGGTGTCCAAATGTGCCCAAGTGTGCTTTTTGGAAAGCCTATCCTGTCTACTTTCCAACCCAAGTGGAATTTTTGAATTTGGAGCTCATTTTCCCCTCCAAATCTTCATTCTCCCAAGATTGCTTCCTGTGTGTCAAAATAGGGGTAGAGAGGCCATTTTTTGGGTGTTTTTGACCTCCTTGAGACTCAAATCATGCCCAAATTTCTTGCCCAAGCACCAGTAGTTGTGATTCTGCATGTTGAATCCAAAAATGCAAGCCATTTGTCATTTGGAGCTCCCAATCCTACGCGTCGCGCGAGTGGTGTGACGCACAGGGAGAAAAAACCTGTGTTTGTGACCAAAAAATTTCCATGTGACCAAAATTGCCCCAAATTTCTTGAAATTTGGGCTGGAGGTTCTCTAAGAAGCACTATGCTGGGCCATAGAAGCTTCAGCCAAGATTCGAAGCCGATCTTGTTTTTTTGCCTCTTTTGCCTCTTTTGTTGCTTTGCTCAATTTTTCCTTCGAGCTCCTTATCCGAGCCTTTGCACTCATGTTCCATGCCCTGTAATGATAATATGTTAGCGCTTGGAATTCACCTAGGCTGAGATAGACAAACTCTCAAGGCTACATCAAACCATTTCACCTCGTAGCTAGCCCTACGAGGTATGAGAAGGCTCTCTCGGGTCAAAACTCGATGGATTTTGTCAATAGGATGAGTTGACCAATTAGGAACAAGGATTTTAGGCTAGTAAACTGATATGGGGGATTGGTTTAGAGTTTTTGGATTTTTTGGTGGCAATTGGAGGGAGTGCAATTCAGGGTGCGGGGATTGAGCTCAGTTTTTGCAGGTGATTCCTTGGGGCAAGGTAGGAATCTATGCTGATGCCTTTAGTCTGAAATAGATGATCAAAGAAGAAAGGAGGAAAGCTAAAGAGGGCAAAAATGGATTTGAATCCTCTCTAGACGGTGGAAAACATAAAATTTAAACAAAATTGAAAGCTGAGCATGGCATGCATGAATTCAAACTTTATCACTTCTTTTGTTTAAACAGCAGCAAGAGATTAAGGAATGGAACACATAAACACACTTACAATAACGGTAGGAAGCACACCATCAACATAATAATCCACAAGAATCCACAATGAAGTCTGCAAAACCCTGGCCTTCCTTTTCCTCAAATTGCAGAAAATACAAGTCAATAATACAATAGCACTTCTCCCTCTAGAGTCCAACCAACAAAATGAGAAGGAGAGGGCATAATATAGAAATTCAAACCTCTTTCCCCACCTCTAGGGGTCGAGCTCATCCTTCTAGGAGCAGTTTGAACTAATTCCAAACTAAGCACTAGATAATAGGCATCTCAACAACTTTCCTCTATTACTTAGCTAACTAATTCATGCATTAATTATTCACTTTTTACATCAAGGAAGCTTCTAGAAGAGTAAAGAGAGGTAAAATCTATCAAAGTGCCATGAAAATATTACATTTATCCATCATCTACAAGTAAAAATAATCAACCATAGTCAAAACAGTGTTTTTTGACCAAAAAAGTGAATTTTGGCAAAGTTATCTCTCATGTCCGCGCGCCCCTGTCTCTCGTGTCCGCGCACATTTGCAGCAACTTTTGAGTGGGTTCCACTGGTCCAAATCAAGTGCAAGATAGCTCATTGGAAAGCTTGGCCTGTCTACTTTCCATCCCAGGTGGAATTTCTGAATTTGGAGTTGTTTTGCCCCCTCAAAAACCATTTCTCCCAAGGTCACTTTCTGCAACTCAAAAAGTGGGCAGAAAGTCATTTTTTGATGTATTTTGAGCTTTTGGAGGCTCAAATCTCAAAATTAGGCTTCTCCCGAGTATTGGTAATTTTTCTCTTTGCATGCCCTTTCCAAAAATTCCAAGTTTGCAAAATTCCGAGCAGTCCTTCAAAATGTCCGCGTGCGTGACGCGGACGCGACACGGGAAAAACCTGTAATTTTACCAAAAATTGGCAAAATGCTTCAAAATTCTCAAAATTTTTATATCTTGATGCTGGATCAAGGCTGATCAATATCATGATGAATGAAGGATGCTTCAGCCAAGATGGATAGTGGACTTGTCCTTTTCTTCTTCCTCTTCCGGGCCTCTGACAGCTTTCTTTGGAGGATTTTGTTTCTTGCCTTAGAAACATGCAGTCTTGCCCAATAATGTGTCTTCATGTGACGTAGCAGCGCTTTGTCACGATTTGCCTTTGCCAAAAATTTCTCCAAATGTGCATTGACACGAATAAGCATGGACTCCCGATCAACACGTAATAAGTCACCAGGCCTCCTACGTTGCAAGGTTCGATCACTGCGGATCCTCCATAGCTCATCAAGCTCTTTTTCATCCTCCAGCTGTTTGTTACGCTGCTCCAAATATGTGTTTATCCATCTTGACATATACAATTTTCATTGCAGTGACTGAATCTCGGCGCTCTGCTCTTGGATAATATCCTTGAGCCCTGGGGTAGGAGAATCATCATCAAGATCAATAACTGGAGCACCGGACACTCTCTCCTCAACCATGGGTTGTTTGCCCCTCTCTGCTACCTGTGCTGCTGAAAGAAACGAGGCCCCTTCCACCTGGTGTGGAGATAACACTCGCTGCTCTGAAGATGACGACGAGACCCCTTCCACCTGGTGTGGAGAAAGTACTCGTCTAGCTGCTGCAAATAAAGTCCTATGACCTCTCTGATATGTGACCTGAGGAGAAGAAGCCATGTGTCTAGGAATACTGGTCTCAGGCTGCTGTGATGGCCCTCCCTCCTCGTGAA
>APFE031006661.1:40145-51213 GCA_000404065.3 Pinus taeda
TTAATTTGCACATGAGATCGATAAAAATGACATATAAACACATGTGATTACCAATGGGAAATGAAAGGAGGGATATATAAGGAAAAACTGCCTTGAAAACAAACAAACCGCCAAAACATTAAGCTAGCAAAACACCCATCATTCCTCCATCGATTCCTTGCATTATATTATGATTGTAATCCTCCTTTGGAATCATCACACCACCATAAAGCACATGAGTAGACATACCTCGGCAAATATAGGCAAATTTGGAAGAGGTTTTGATGATTAAATGGCTCTTTATGCCCAGAAATCCGCGCGCTGCCCAGATGTCCGCGCACCTCCCTGAAAAGTCCGCGCACCTCCCAGATGTCCGCGCGCGTGTAATTTTCTTTAGAAAAATTGCTCTCTCAGAGCCGCGCACTGCCCAGGTAACCACGCACTGCCCAGGTAACCGCGCACAGTCATGTCATAACCGCGCACCTTCTCAGGCACTAAAATTGTTGAATGCTGCCCGAAATCGTCTTCTTTGCCTTTAGCTTTGTAAATTCTTGCTCCCAAATGCACAATGAGAGTCTTTAAAGAGGGAATTTACCTTTATATGCTTCCATTTAGAAAAAATTTAACTCAAAAACCCACTTTATAATGTTTATACTTTGACATTCTTTTTCACACTGTTTTGGAGTCATTTTGTCCTTAAATGAGCTCTTTTGATGCGTTTGACTTCGTTCTTTTTGCAGGTTGACCATCTGACGAACTGTGGAGAAGGAACCAGGGTTGTTGCCGGCACTTTAGCAAATTTTCTGAGAATTTCTTTATTTTTACAAATTTGTCATGATCCTTGGACTTAAAAAACAGAGTTTTTAAATCCAAGGCATAAAATGATCTGTAGCTGATGAAAGTAACAATGAAACACATGTACATACCTCCCTCTGGCTTGCTGGGCACTCACTGACCTTGACTCGTGACCTTGACATAATTTTAACTCAAAACCCTAGACCTAAGACCATGGGACCTCAAGACAAAATAACGACAAGTATGACTCAATTTCATTGTAGTATGACCTCATCCAGCAAAGCCGAGAAGGGAAAAATGACTAGCTTCCTCCATTCAGTGTTATGGCATGCCTAGCGGGATGCAAAATTGACACTGATGAGACACCTAACCATGCATATGCAAAGAGCAATTGATCACTGATGGAGGGCTTAAGACCGACACTAACAGCTTCTTGTGTGTCAAAATAGGGGTAGAGAGGCCATTTTTTGGGTGTTTTTGACCTCCTTGAGACTCAAATCATGCCCAAATTTCTTGCCCAAGCACCAATAGTTGTGATTTTGCATGTTGAATCCAAAAATGCAAGCCATTTGTCATTTGGAGCTCCCAATCCTACGCGTCGCGCGAGTGGTGTGACGCACAGGGAGAAAAAACCTGTGTTTGTGACCAAAAAATTTCCATGTGACCAAAATTGCCCCAAATTTCTTGAAATTTGGGCTGGAGGTTCTCTAAGAAGCACTATGCTGGGTCATAGAAGCTTCAGCCAAGATTCGAAGCCGATCTTGTTTTTTTGCCTCTTTTGCCTCTTTTGTTGCTTTGCTCAATTTTTCCTTCGAGCTCCTTATCCGAGCCTTTGCACTCATGTTCCATGCCCTGTAATGATAAACCATCCTCCTCAGTATGGTTTTGTCTTTGTTGGCCTTCTCCAGCAGCCTCTCAAGTTGTATGTTGATTTGCTCTAGCCAGGACTAACGGTCATTGTTGATCTCTTGCTCCAAGGTAGTGAGTTCGATCCTCCTTTGCTGGGCAGCTTGTCGATTCTCACGGATGTTTTGCAGCTCCATGATCTCATGCTGGTCCTCAAGCTGCTTGTTCCTCTGCTCCAAATACTTGATGATCCATTTGGCCCTCTCCACATTGAGTGACAAGTCTTGAATCTCTGTGTTCTGCTCCTGAATAGTCATCTTGAGTCGGGCATTCTCCACCTTTGCATCATCATCCTGAATGAGGATGAAATCGGCCTCATGTTCACCTGATGGCCCCTCATCCCGCACGGGCCTCTTTCCTTTGTCCTGTACCTATGTAGTCGATGCCGGAAGCGAGGCCCCTTCCACCCCGGGTGGAGAAAACACTCGCTTTGCTGCTGTAAACAAGTGCCTACTGCCTCTCTGATATGTCACGAATATTGGCATAGTCGTGGTCTCATGGCGCTCATGCTGATGAGAAGGACCACCTATCTCATGCTTTGGCTCTGATAGTACCTGTGAAGTGCTGAAGAGGTCACGATAGATGAAGTCCTCCCAAGCAATGCCCTGGATCCCAACTAATGATCCACCAAAATCCAGATAAGAGCAAAGTGATAAACACTGTTAAGCTGCTGATGAGGGGTCTTATGATTTATGAAGGTGTTCATCCTCTCTATGTTCTTGCATATGAAATATGGGAGGTTCATCATCCTCACCCTGGTAAAGTGCATGAGCAACCTGATGTGATAGGCATATAGTCGAGAGAACCTCCCCTCACAGCTGAAGTACTTCATGATTAATTTCATGAGTGGAGCATACTCATCTTTCAAGTATCTGAATGGAAAGACTCTTGTGAGCTCACTCAAGAATCTGGCCTTAATGTAAGGGTCATAGTGTTACCAATCCACCTTCTTTTTCTTATGCCACTGTTCTCCAACATTTGGAATGCCTATTTCCAGTGAGATAGTTTCGGTGTCAATGTGAAGGTGACCTCGGCCAAGATAGACTGACCTCCATGTAGATTAAGTACAAAAAGACGGGCCAACTCATGATGAACTCTAACATTTTCCACCCTTTGAAAAAATTCAAAACACGCACGATGCACACTCAAACCCTTTGCAATGTCTCCCAATGAACTTGATTTGCACAATGCCTCTGATTTTGGTGGAAACTTCTATATAAAGACTTGGAAGTGATGGGCTAAATTTTAGCTTCCTCAAAAACCCATTTTTCTAATGTTATGTTTTGACACTTTTTCACTGACTTTAAAGCAACACTGATTTTCAGTTTCCCTTTGAAATTTTAACTCAAAATGATGAAATTTTCGGCACTCTTTGCAGGGATTGTACGATAGGACATTTGGCCATGGAAACCATGCCTGCATCTGAAGAAATTAACTGATGACTATTTTTTTTTTAATTTATCACTAATGGCACTGTTTGACTTTTCTTCAAAACAAAGTTTTGAAGAAGAGTCGAAGTCTATCCACACGACGATGAAACTCTCTGAATCATAACTGTGTAAGGGCCTCACTCTGGCCTACATGGCTTTATTTGAAGAACAAATTGATTAATCCCTAGACCTAATGATCGAAAATGACTTTTTCCCATTAAAGGACCAGACCTTGACTGTAACGGACTTTGGTGATTATTGACAAGATACCTGAGCCAGCAGGATCCAGACATGAGGGGGAATGACTAGCATGACCTTCTTCGTCAGATTATGGCATGCCCCTAACAGAATGCAACTGGGTGAATGGAGCGGGACACCTAAAAATGAAATGCATAAAGATTTTTGATCTCTGACGGAGGACTGACCAGACCGACTCTAACATTGGCTCCAATTGGGGATGGTAGCTCCTTGGAGGTGCCAAGAACAACAGATCTCTAGAAGAGCTAGACAGTGCCTTTTCCATTGGGCTATGGAGTCATATTTCGACAAATAACACAGGACTCTGACTCATTTATGAAACTGAAATGACCAAAAAACTAACTTAAATTTGACATTGAAATGACTCAAAGACTAACTTAACAAACTATAACAAACTAAAATAAAATGGCATTTACAGTGATAGTGGAAGTAGTGTTAATAGCTCAAAAATGGTACCGCTTGAGCAGCCGACCATTGATCGGCCCTCCTAGACAATCTTCCCCGTTCATTTCCTTCAGAAGAAAGGCATTCTGACCCCGATATGCTGCAATCTTGAAAGGACCTTTCCAAATATTCTCGAACTTACCGTGCTTGCATTTCTCCTCATTCCTTGCATCCCACTTCAGCACCACATCATCAACCTGAAATTTGTCCACCTTTGCCTTTCTGTCATAAATTTTCTTGATCTTCTCCTGTAATTTGGATGTGTTCTTGAAAACTTCTTCTCTAGTCTGCTGCAAGTGGACCATTTGATTCAACCTTCTCTGCATGGGATCTTATTCATTGCCAACCTCCTAAAGAATTTTGACTATCGGGGCAGCGAGAGAGGTAGGAAATACTATATCAACTCCATAAACAAGCTCGAAAGGTGATGTACCTATGGATTTCTTCTGACTAACCCGATCTGCCCAAAGTGCATTGACCAACCTCTTATGCCAGCTCTTCTTATTTATTTCCAGCAGCTTCTTGATGATGTTGACCAATGATTTGTTCAAAGACTCTGCCAATCCATTGCCTTGCAGATGATAGGTAGTTGAGTGACCCAATATGATGTGATATCTATGACAAAACTCTACCATCCTTTTTTATTTGAAAGTTTTTGCGTTATCAGTGATTAACTTATTCAGGAAACCAAAACGAGACAAAATGTTATTTTCAAGGAATGAAATGATTACCACATCTGTAGCTTGTCTGGTGGGAATTTCCTCAATCCATTTCGTGAAATAATTTGTCACTGTGAGGATCCATCTATGCTGACTGGAAGAAGTGGGATGAATTTCACCAATGAAATCCAATCCCTAGTGCTGGAAAGGGGCACTCACCTCTATGGGCTTGAGTGGCAGAGGCTGTAATTTCTGCTTTCCTTCAAAAATATGACACTTATGACAGTGCTTGACCATCTTAAATACATCAGCAAACAATGTCGGCCAATAGTACCCTGCTCTCAGAATTTTATTTGATGTTGACTTCCAAAAAAGGTGACCACCACAATCTCCTTGGTGGCAATCCTCCATGACCTTCTTTTCTTCCTTTTCCATCAAACAATTGAACAAAACGCCACTGGGATCTTTCCAATACAGTGCAGAATTTAGAATGAAAAACTTGGCAGCCTTCAACTTGAGTGTTCTTTCTTTGTTTCTAGTCATGTCGGGCGGTGGTGACAAATTTTTAAGCACATATATGATATCTGAATACCATGGAGAAAGAGCAAACATTTCAGATACTTGAATTGACGATCCTTCCTCATTCTCATCAGACATAACAGTGATTAGATTTATGTCCAAGGCGTGCAAGTTTGATTCAGCCATTAACTTCGCCAATCCCTACGCTTTAACCAGCTTCGTGGGATTTATTTCCACATCATATTCCAGCAAGGCTGCAATCCACCTGCCTCGTCTTCCTTCCGGATCGGTCTGCACTACAACATCTTTGACAACAACATTAGGAACATATGCCAAAATGTGAGAATGTAAAATATATACCCGGAAATCTTTCAATGCCTTCACAAGTGCAAGGGCTTGCTTCTCATTGATGTTGTACTTTAAGGCTGCATCTCTTATAGCTCTGTTGAAGAATGCAATGGGTCTTTCGTGATCCTCTCTTTTCTGCAATAGCACCACTGCATAGTATGCTCTGAAGCAAATGAAAACAATATGAAATCCCGAGTGTAGTCCAAGCTGACTAGAACTGGAGCTGAGGAAAGAGCCAATTTGACCAAATTGAAAGATTTTACAGCCTCCTCCGTCCACTTCATTTGGTTTTCCTTCTTAAGCATGTTTGTCATCTCTCTTAGGTGCTCAGCAAGATTAGGTACAAAGCGGCGTAGAAAATTCATCTTACCATTGAACGATTGTATCTCTTTTTTACTCAGGGGCAGATCGATTTGCTGAATTGCTTGCACACGTGCTGGGTCAATACGAATGCCATCTTTTGAGATAATGTGCCCAAGTAGTTTTCCCTCCTCCATGGTGAACAAGCTCTTCTTCGGATTCAGCGACAAGCCATATTTTCTGCACTTTTGGAAGACATTTTTTAGATGGTACATGTGCTCTTCATCAGATTTGGAAAACACCGTCAAATCATCTAGGTACACAACCAAAAAGACATCCTTCTCATTTGCAAAAGCCAAGTCCATTGCACGCTGAAATGTGGCACCCGCATTCTTCAAACTGAAAGGCATTTTAGCATAATGAAAGGTTCCCCATGGAGTGGTGAACGCTGTCCTGTCTCGGTCATCTTCATGGACAAAAGCTTTGTTATATCCAGAATAACCATCAAGTAGTGACATGCGAGATGCTCCCACTACTCGCTGAATTATATGGTCTATTTTGGGCAGTGGATAGTTGTCTTTCAATGAAACTTTATTGAGATTTCTAAAATCAATGCATAAGCAAATCTCACCTGTCTTCTTTCGTACGGGCGCCAAGTTAGAGATCCAATCCGAAAATCTGATGGGCACAATGATCCCTGATTTGTACAACTTGTTTATCTCCTTTTCAATAGATGGCAGCAACTTTGGATTTAGCCTTCTCAACTTCTGTCTGAATGGTTTTTGATTGGGCTTGATGGGTATAGTGTGCTAAATTATATTGCTATCATATGTCTTTAAGTCAGAATAGTCCCAAGAAAACACATCTGCAAATGAAGACAACAAACTGATATATTTGTCCTTGATCTTTGGTGGCAATGCTTTGGACAATTTTACCAATTTAGGATTAGCAGTTGTTCCGATATTGACCTCTTCCACAACCTTCTCTGTTGGCTGTAATGTTGGCTTGCAGGCTACATCATCTTGATCAAAGAGTTCTTCTAAAGGTATCAAGCCTTTAGGAATAACGTTATTACTCAGCTGCAACACGTCCATTTCATTGATCTGCACCTCATATGTACCATTACTTTTACCATCGTCATTTTCTACATCAATTGAGGTCTCTTTGAACTTGCCTTTGTTTTGCAGAAAATCATCAATCTCGTCATCATCTTGGAAAACTTGCCAATATCTCTGATTGTCTGGAATGGTTGGACGATTCTTGACGTGGATTTCAAATTTATTGTTGGAGTTCATTGCGATCTTCAAACTACTTGCTGCCTTAGCAAGAGCATCAACAATGCTATTTTGTATACAAGGCACAAATGTCAAGGTGTATTCTGAAAATAATTTTAGGATGTCTAGAACTGCATTACTGTAAGCCCGCATCCTAGGACGCTTTACTTGATATTCACCTCTGACCTGCTTAATTACCAATTCAGAGTCGCCATATACTAAAATCCTATTAGCATTAAGCTTTCTTAGAATCTTTAGG
Source organism: Pinus taeda (assembly GCA_000404065.3). Lineage (NCBI taxonomy): Eukaryota > Viridiplantae > Streptophyta > Pinopsida > Pinales > Pinaceae > Pinus > Pinus taeda. The sequence continues at coordinate 47,317 of APFE031006661.1, forward strand.
CCAGCAATCAGAGCTTCATACTCAGCTTCATTGTTTGAACAATCAAAAGCCAACTTGTAAGAGCATACCCGCACGTTACTAGGCACTTTGTTTGGGGAGGCGAAAGGACTGCGTACCCAAATTCCAATTCTAGCGCCATCATTTCCCATTGCTCCATCGAAATCCATGGTCCACAAACCTTCTTCCTCCTCTTGCAAGTGCTAGAAATCTGTTTGCTGTGCTTTGTCTGCTTGTTGTCCATTACTTTCAGCTGATCTCTCAACGGTGTTCTGCTATTCTTTTTCTTCTTTCTTTAAAACTCCTCTAAAATTTTCTTTTATTTCTGGAATATCATCTGCTTCTACTAACTAACTATCGATATCATTGAAACTATCAGAATACAAAACAAAAGACTCTAAATCTATATGTACATAATTAATTGGATGATTTATTGGTTTCTCCTTGCTTGTGATCATGTATTTCATTTTTTGTTCTCGATATAGTTTCCTCATTTGGCCAAACACCGGAATCGTTGCATGGGAGAAATCTAGTTATAGTGTCCCTTTCAATTTCGCTACCCAAGACCTGGAAAGAAGCATGCCAAACCTAGGAGGAATATCTACTACAACAACATACATCAAAACATTCTTCATTGGGAGCTGATCTAGACTCACAACCAAGTCTTTGATGAGTCCTATACATCTTACTCTGCTGGAATCAAATGAATAGAGATCATGGTATTGTTGGGTGATGTCCAGACCCAGTTTATCCATGATAGCCTTGGGCATGAGATTGTGAGAAGCTCGGAAATTGAGCATGGCATTATGTAACACAAAATCATGCAATCTTAAACTAATATAAAAGGGTGGCACATCAATATCAGGAGACTCACCATTCGATGCTGACCCAAAAATCATTTCAGGTTGATCATCTTCGACATTCACCATGTTGGACATTGGGTCCAAATTCAACATTTTAGATACTCACCCTCTATAACTGTTGTTCCTCATTATTTCAGTCAAGGGAATGGATACCTTCAATTTAGAAATCTCATTCTCTAAATTAAAAGCGGGAATCTTTTCTACCTCTTTGACTGGGATTTCTTTCCTTTCATTTTCTTTCAATGCAACTTGTTGATGTGATTGTTCTGCTAATGGTGATTTGCTGCTATCTAGGTCAACCACCTCCTTTCCTTTCCTTTGTGCAACTGATGAATCATTCTTTGATGCCTCGATATCCTTCCTTTTCTGAATTGGTTTGACTGGGACATCTCTGTTTCTAAGTGAATATCGCTGCTGCTGAGCAGACAGAGCATTCATATAGCCTCTTTGGTACTCATCTGATTCTTCCTCCAAGATGGTATCATTTGCTAGAATGAAATCTACGTCTTTGTGTACAGTTGAAATTTCTGCATACTCCTCATCCTCAGTGAGATAAATAGGAAAATCATCAGGAGTAAAGACGTGGTTTTATTCACCTATTATATTCCCGTCCTCATCTGACTCTGGTCCATGCACAAAATTTTGCTACAAAGGTGGTTGTACTGGCTGTTGTGTTGTCTACTCTTGGGCTCGCTGATCTCTCTGTCTTATTCTATATTGTGGCTATTGCTAACCACGAAAGTTAGGATTTCTAACTTGTGGCTCTGGTTTGTCAAGTTTCACCCTTTCAAGAACTGCTCTACCTTCCGAAGTAGTTGATCTACCGAGGAAGATTCTTCTTTTACAATGACCTTCTTTTCTGCCTTTGCTCTAACTATCTTGGTCAGCAGATTTGCTTCGACGCTGACCGCTATCTTCTATATGTCTTCCATTGTGGCCGGTTCTCTCTCCCTTAATTGATAAGCCATGTCAGCATCAAAACCATCCGGGAACTTCACCATGGCTAGTACCACAGGTGGCCTTGGATGATCTGGAATTTCATTATAAACTGAATTGAATCTAATGCAATAGTCTTGGACTGACTCACCAGCGTTTCGTTTGATTTTCTCATATTCAGCCAGAATTTGAAGACGATTCTTTTTCACTTCCCATCGGTTTAAAAATTGTCTTTGTAGGTCGGCCAAGGTAGTGATACGTGCAACCGACAAACCTCTGAACCTTTTGCTCACTTCCCCTGCAAATGTCTATACAAAGAGTTTCCTTGCCACATTCTCTGCATCGATCTTATGAAGTTCATAGAAATATGCCATTCTGTCCACATGTTGCTAAGCAATAATGCTGTTAGGAGTGCCATCAAAAAATGGGATTTTTCTTTGATAATCTGCGGGCATATCATCTAAAACTTGAGGCAGAACAAGAGGTGCAAAATGGGCAGCCATCACTTTTGGTGGATTTGGCCTTGGAGGTGTTGGAGGAGTGTGCACAGTTTGTAGGGGGCTAGCAGTTGGAGTTTGAAGCTGAGCTATAATGTAATTATCAATTGACTGGTTAGCCCTTTCCGTCTCCAAGTCTACAAGAAACTGTGGATTGTGGACAGTAGAGTCAATTCCCCTTTCGGATTTGGTCTTGAACAATGATATTTCAAACTGCCCATCAAAATCTAGCTCTTCAAGATATTCAAAAATGTCATGGCATGAATGGGATTTGGACACGAGAGATATAGAGCACTCTTGACGATGAATTCTTGAAATCAAATTGGGATTTTCGTAGATGTGCAGAGGATCTGGATCTGGATTAGCTCTGGTATATCTTCTAGAAGCCAACATGCTATTGAGAAAAATCAAAGGACACAACCAACTTACTCAGCCTATCAAATCCTAAGCTTATCATCCGGAGCTTAGAATTATGAAGAAGTAAGGGGAGTAATTTGTCCCCTAGTGGAGTCACCACTATGTAAGCACCTAAATTTTTCTTAGGCTGAAGGAAGGCAAAATTCAAGGTAACCACAAACCACGCTCAGTCTGGTAGCTTGCCCTACTAGAACAGGAGAGGGCTCTCTCCGAGTCACGCTCAGTGAATAAGTAAACAAAATGGTCAGAGATGACTTACAGTCAAATATTGATTTTAGGCTAGTAAATAAATATGGATACAAGAAGCAATTTTTTATAAATGACTAAATTTCTAGGATGCATGGGACCAACAGTGAGCAGAGAATTTAACACAAAGGCACAGATTACTTCGTAAGTCAAGACAGACGAAAAGCCTAGCAATTAAATTTGAAATAATGTGGAATGGAAAGATTGTTTAGGAGGGTGAAAAGGGAATAAACACATGAATCCTTTTCAACAGAAGAAAGAACACATAGCGTGAAACTTTACCACAGGCAGAGCAATAAACATGAATTCTACCTTATCTTACTTAGAAAATTTCACCAGAAATGAATATGAATGAACTATGAAACATAACGAAATACATATGAAACATAAAGAGAACACATTTGCTACACTCACAACCACATGAATCTCATGAAACAAAGTTGTTTCCTTTCATTAATCCTTTGTCAAAATATACAATGAAGAGCTGAGTTTCTCTCCCACAATCTCCCAGAAATTACAACCAACCAACCCTTTGCAAATGGTTTGCATACAATAAATAGAATATGCCATGAGGAAATAGAACCACCAAGAGTTGGGGAGTTTCTCAAATCATTACAAAATGGAGATGGAAAGCCAACCATTAGCTACAGGTGCAACGTTACAAAAATGACAAATGGCTTGGGTGACTGTTTACCTTCGTTTGCCACTTGGATAGAAGCCAAACTATTTAAAATTTGCCTCCATTGCTGAAAAAAGTGAAGTGTAGATGAGCGGGCCCACTTGGAGAAAGTCGTGAATCGAAATGTCGCGAACCAGAAGTGATTTGGCCTTTTTCTCTATATGCGCTGCGCCCAATTCTATATGCGTCGTGCCATTTTGGAGGCTATTTTGAGGTACCTACATGAGTCCAAATTGTGCCCAAGTGTGCTTGTTAGAAAGCC
>APFE031006661.1:75427-136183 GCA_000404065.3 Pinus taeda
TACATAGAACCTGAATATCTCATAAAATAAAACATATTCAACATATAGACCAAGGAGTGTATGAAACAACTCATTAATAACAAATTGTTGAGAAGAAAGGACTTATTTGTATTAATAGGAAACAAAAGAAACCATTACAACCTGAGCCTTGGTGTTGTGCAAGTTCCTCCCAGGGTCCAGCAAGAGTTTTCCTTTACTTTGATAAGCTCACCCACTTCCAAATGAAACAAGAAAGGATAGGAATCTCTCCTCACAAGCTTCTACAAGGAAGTCCTAATTCCAGCAGCATCTACCCTTTGGAATGTTCAGCTTTCAACCTCCCCTCCTCTGGCCCAATGCCTGTATTTATAGTGTTCTAGAGGAAGTTATTCAGGTCCAACATCAATGGGATACTCCCTCTTTTGGATGGGGTAGCTCCTCTCTTGATGGGATAAGTTCCTCTATCATAGGGTTGCATGAACCATCTGGAGGCGCTCAATACACGTCAAACACTCTTCTAGAAAGCTCTAGAAGTGACCACAAGTAACTTTTTTAAGATGAAACTCGCGCCTTTTGACCTTTACAGTAGTACGCACCCATCCCTTCACTTACAGAGAGTACAAGTACGCAGGTACAATGAGCTTGCGATGCATATCCACAGGAAAGGTAGAGAGAACCTGTGTACCCAGAGATAAACATGATTTTTATTGACTTTCTCTCTTTCTTGAAGTTTGACATGGAGAGCAGAGGTATGAGGCTTGACAAGGAGGATAATATGACTATTGAAGGAGCCATATTAACTGCAGATAGTCATGGTGACAATTTTTAGTGTAACAATCCTTATCATGGCCCTGGATTCTACATTTTATGCACCACACTTCCTCCCATGCTTTTGGCCAGGGTGTATTCTCTTGTTTCAAACTCTCCATTTCTAAACACAGGTTTTATATTTGTGTGTGGATCTGCTGAACTCCCAACCCAGGATCTTGTATCGAAGTCTCATGCAACCTCATCGCTATCACTAATACTTCAGCTTGGGTCGAGATCTTCTGCTGTGATAGCGTCGTTTGCAGATCTCGTGCTAAAGATGCCACAAACCACATGCAATGTTTTGCATCCATTAGCATCATGTTAGCTTCTCGAATCGTACTTTTCAATCTCTGATCTAGATCCCAAGGGGTTTCACCTGGTAGCATCGTGATCTCCTTAAACCCGATGATCGACTGCATCTCTGATTTCGGCCAGCTAAACCCTTTGTTCAATGCATCTCAGATCCCCGCTATCCCGACATTTGGGTAATCGCTAGAGTGCTTGATATACCATGTCAGTGCACGGTCCCGTAGCGCACTCACTAGGGTAGCCTTTTTAATATTATCGTCCGTAACTCTGTGCGCTTCCCATACTGCCCTTACTATGAACCAAAATTGTTCTGCATCTTCGCTTCCTACTCCTTTGAATATCGACAACTTGATCACACTCGTCATGTTAAACTTTTGGTTTGCGCATGGCTGTGCCAGGGCCGACTACGAACTCGTATCATTTCTGATCCAACCAATCTTCAATCTCTTTCTTCATAGGGTTTCAAAATTCCAACATCTAACACCCCTTAGGTAGATCCTAGTCCCGACAATGGAACCATTTGTTGGCTTGTTGGGGCCTGCCCTAGGTTTAGAAGTGTTTTAGCGGAACAAATCCCACACCACCGGCCCTCTCGACAGCAATCCATAGACCGCGGATTGAAGTCTCACCCGAGGTAGTATGGGAGGGTGGTGGAACTAGGTTTCCGCACCCTAGGGATGTCTTGATGTGACCTGGAAGGATCAAAAACCGTTTTTCACACCTGCGCTACTCTGCGCAGTTACCTATCCCTCGCATAGATCTGTGCTAGTTACTTTCCCGAATCTTATTCTTTATATATATTTATTACAAATATGATCTTCTTCTTACAGTGTTTAAGCAAACATTTAACAATAAAACCCAATGCGTGCAATCATAATTAAAAAAAGCAGTGAATAAATTTGAAACATAAGCAACAAATAGATTCGCAATAAAGCACACAATGTTTCAAAAATTCTTATCTTTATTTATCTTCTATCAATACAACTAGATCCACCCTGCACACTTAGCTGCAGGGGTCCGTGCACCCAACTGCAGACTCTACCAGGCCTCTGCGCACACAGCTGCAGAGCCTCTATCTATCTACCAACACCCATGACTCGGACTTACAGATGCAGAATAACTATTACTTCCAAAAACCCATACCACATCAGATATTCTCCAAAATCTACTTTCTACCCTTAGAGCCTCGCTCTATTTATACATCCCCATGGTCCGCGGACCATGGGTAGGCTGACTCACTTCCTATTATTTTATATTATTTTTGGGCGGACAACCCTTTGAATCGACCTATTACATTTTGCGCTTCACGCATTTCACAAAGATTTTCACAATATCATTACCCTTACTTATAGGCTTTAAGCCCCAAAACCATTACGCGGGGCCTCCGCTACCTAACACCATTATCCTCTAATGCTGCTTCCATGCGATTCTTCCAGGCTATATAATTTGAGCTGACATCAAGGGCATACTCATGTCTTAAACCACTGAACACCATAGGTGAAATAGAGATGTGATAAAAACTCAATTTCTATATTCAGGAATCACAAACTTCAAACTTTTCCCTTCTTGTATATTGTTCTTCCTTGGTCACCTTTTCTTCGATACCATGTAGAAATTCCCACTGTAGATCACCTGATAATGCAATATAATAAAGAAAAATACTTGATCTACTTCTACAAAAAATTATGCGAAAGCTTAATCGAATATGATCAAGATCAATAGAACACATATAACTGATAAGGAGAAATCAATCACTCATAACGCAGAAGAAATAACCCAGGGAAAGACTCAGCCTAAAACCCCAACTCTGTTTTATCATACAAGTGGAAATATAGTCCAGATTACAAAAAGAATCAACTCACGAGATATCCTACTCTTTCTGCAATTCCTTTGCTGCTCATAGGTATTCAAAGGCCTCTCTCAAACCTTCTCCTCTACCCTTAAAGCCTCCTATTTCCTTGTGCATTTTTCCTTTGGGTCCAGTGCTGCCACTTGTGTGGATTGGGCTCTTCACACACTCACTAACCTCTGATCTAATTGTGAAATCCTAAAGGAGATAATTCCTTCTCCATGGATGAGTTTCCTTTATAGGAAAATTCCTCCAACTAATAATACATTGTCCCTCCATCTGATCTCAACTGGGTCTCTGTCTGAACTGACATGCATCAGTTAGTTATGAGAGAATATTCATTTATCTGGAGAGAAGCAGTTACATGCATGCAAGCATTAACTAACTAAACTCACAATTAATTCAACAAATTGTTTGAATTAATCTGATTGGACTTGACTCAGTTAAATGAGCCAACTAATTACAACTCAATATTATAACTCATCCTTATCTCTTTAACTGATGGATAAATTCCTCAATCAATGGAGAAATTGTTGCATGTCCTCACATAGACTTCATGTTTGATTTTTCACAACCAATTAACTCATGGTGAATTAATTAATTATTTTCCAAAATAGCTGCTAAGATCAAATTCAAATTTCACTTCTCAATTTTAGTCCAGGGACTAACTAAAATTGGAATCTCTCTCGAACTGCTAAAAATAGCAATGCTATTTTTAGCACTTCCATTTTTCATTCCCTGTTGCTCAATCTAGCACTGGTACTTGAACTGCTATTTATAGCAGTGCTTTTTTTAGCACTTCTATTTTTAGCATTTCTTGTTGCCATTTTCAACAAGTCCATCCTCTTCCAATTCATCCATCAAGGGTGCAATTGGAAATATGCTGGAGGAATTCAAAAGTGATATGTTGTAAACCCTTGCCCTACGGATGGACATAATGCACATTAAGAGAAAGCAGGAGGGAGCAGAGAGAGCCTTGGCCATTTTCCATCCTAGATTCACCAGGAGGCATGCTAGGAATGAATTTCCATTGAATTCTATTGAAATATACTCAGTCTATGAAGAAAACCACTACACAAACAAGTTTCCTTCTCTACCTGGACTAAAAGTTGTATATCAAGGAGTTGAAGGGGTCACCGAGTAGCTCTGTTACATAAACCAAAGGATACCTCATGGGACTAGGCCATACCATAATGGCATGCAAGGGTCATCCCATGCATATTACAACCCCAACTAGACCACACCCATACCTTCTTGCCAGCCCCCTGCTCGTCCTTCTTGGTCTACACCTCCTCCTTGGTCCTTTGCACCTCAATATCATTCCCAGTCAGCCAGCTAGTCATTTCAACCATATACTCTACCACAACCTCTGTGGAATGCACTGCCCCAGGGCTGGAGGCCCCCATACAACAATGTTCTAGCTTTATTACCTTCACCACTTCCTCAACCACAACTTTCAAACTCTGCTCCACCTAAACAACCCTAGATGCCTACCTATCAAAAACTGAACCCAAACAATAGACAGACACAACAAATTTATAGTGGAGAGACATCCTATCCAGCTTATGCTGTGGAAATTCTTGAAATCAACCTGAGATTTGGGAGAGTACTTCCAGACAACCAACCTCTACCTCCACCTAGGGATGTTGAGGAAGAAAGAGAGGAAAGCATGCTTAAAAGTAAATCCACCACCCTTTCCTAAGAGATTAACCCAACCACTCCAGCCTACCCCAGAAGAGACTGAACTTCTAGGAGAATTGAAAAACCTATGTGTCAAAATTCCACTTCTCCAAACTATTAAAGATGTACCTATTTACAAAAACTTGATTAAGGAGAATAGGTTCAAGCATCCAGGGAGGCAAAGAAGAGATGCCCCTACCATTAATGTCATTGGATATTTGTCTGACTTAATGCTGGGACAGGTAATCTGTCCAAAGTATTTGGACCCTGGAAGCTCTGTAGTAGATGTGCACATCAATAGCACCATTGACCCACACACTTTGATCGATCTTGGGGCTTCCATTAATGTGATGACCAAGGACACCATGCTCAACCTCCAAGGTTCATTGAGAAAGACCACAATGGTTCTGAAACTTGCAGACCACTCCACAATGACCCCTGAGGGGATTGTTGAGGATGTGATGGTCTCCATTGGTTCTTGGGAATACCCTGCAGATTTCCTAGTTCTCCATCCTAAAGCTAAGCTTATTGGTTACCCTCTCATCCTTGGGAGGCCCAGGTTAGCCACTGCTGATGCTTACATTAGTTGCAGGGTTGGATATATGACCATCAAGAATGGGCATATGTCCAAGAAGTTAGTCCTATACCCTCCTCCTCAACCATCTCTAGAACATGACTTACCTTTGTGGCTAGAAGAGGAAGAAGATGAAGTTTATTCTCCCCAACTATATGTTGTAGAAATGACCATGAGAGGGGGACAACAAGATGAAGATGATTTGATTGAACACATACTACAAAGTCAAACTCCCAGTACATTGTCCTTAGAAGTAGTAGTAAAGGAAACCCATAACAACCATCAAATTGATCTATGATTAGCCAATTCCAACCCTCTCTATGTCAAAACCATAGAATTTGGCCTCGAGAGAGATTTGAAAATCAATCCATTTCTTTTCGTTCTCCAAGAAGAAAAGTTGTGCAACATGCTAAAGGAACATCTAGATGCCTTTTCTTGGAGTTATAAAGAAATTAAGGGTGTGCACCCCTTGGTGTGTACTCACCACATTTATATGAATGAAGGTTGTAAGCCAGTCTAACAACCCCAAAGGAGGATGAATCCAACTCTTAAAGATATAATCAAAGAAGAAATGCAAATACTACTAGATGTAGGATTCATTTACCCTATCTCAGATAGTGAGTGGGTCTCTCCTTTGGTGTTGGTTCCAAAGAAAAATGCTAAGTGGAGGATTTGTGTCGATTACAGGGAGTTAAAAAAATCCACAACAAAGGACCATTTCCCTCTAACTTTCATCGATCAAGTGCTAGATGGCATGGTAGGGAAAATTTTTCTCTTTCCTAGATGGATTCAATGGGTACAACCAAACCCAAATAAGCTCAGAAGACTAGGATAAAACCTCCTTCACTTGTCCTTGGGGTACTTTTGCCTGTAGGGTCCTTCCTTTTGTCCTATGAAAAGCTCCTGCCACTTTTTAGAGAGCAGTCCTAAGTATCTTTGCTGAGTTAGTCCATGATGCGATAAAAATTTATATGGATGATGTTACACCTTATGGAAGTGATTTCTAGGAGGCTCTGTCCAACTTAGGTAAGGTGTTGCACAAATGCATTGAAATGAGCCTGTCTTACAATCCTAAAAAATGTGAATTCTTGATGACTGCATGGATAGTGCTAGGTCATTCAATATCTCAGCAAGGACTGTAGGTTAAACAAAATAGTTATCATCCAAAGGGTCCCACCTCCAAAAAAGTAGAGATATGTCAGAAGTTTCCTAGGGTTAGCTGGATACTATTGAAGGTTTATAAAAGACTTCGGAAAGTTGGATTCTCCTTTATTTGGTTGTTGGCCAAAGATTCTTAGTTTGTATGGTCAAAAATTTGTCAAGAGGCCCTAGACACCCTGAAGGACAAGTTAACAACTTCACTGATTCTCCAAGGCCCAAATTGGGCCCTTCTTTTTCATATTCATGTTGACACCTCACACAAAGTCATAGGAGCATCCCTAGGCCAGATAAGTGAAAATTTTCCTTATGCCATTTACTTCATTAGTAAGAATTTGTCAAAGGTTGAAATGAACTACAAAGTGACCGAGAAGGAGCTCTTGGTTGTTGTGCATTCATTAAAAAAATTTAGGCATTATATTACAAGCTATCAAACATTTATACAGACTAAACATGTTGTAATCAAATATTTAATGAATAAACCTAATGTGAATTTGTAGATAATGAGATGGTTACTTTCACTATAGCATTTTGATTTATCTACTGTTGATAAGCCTGGCAAGGAAAATGTTGTTGTTGATTTTTTGTCCAGATTAATTTTTCTTGCATATGAGGAGGGAATGGTTGATGATCAGATACCAGATGAGCACTTATTCACCATTTCATTTCTCTCTCCATGGTTTGTTGACATAGCAAACTATTTGGTATCTTCATAGTTCCCACCGAATTTGTCCTCCAAGGAGAAAAACAAGATTGTGAGGAAGAGCGCTCCCTTCACTTGGATTGGGGGCAACCTCTTCAAACTAGGCCTGGATCAAATTTTGAGAAGGTGTGTCAAGGAGGAGGAAGTATTTGACTTCCTTCTGACCTATCATGATGGGCCTTGTGGAGGTCACTTTGCAACAAAGAGGAAAACATCTAAGGTGTTACAATATGGGTATTATTGGCCCACTCTTCTTTAGGATGTGGAAAGATATACTAGTCAGTGTGATCAGTGCTAAAGGATGGGAAGGCCTGCTCTAAGAGATGAAATTCCTCTACAACCTCAAGTGACTTTTGGTCAATTTTACAAGTGGGGCATGGACTTCATTGGACCTATTGATCCTCCTTCCAAGCGAAAGAAATATATCATTGTGTGCACTAACTATCTGACTAAGTGGGATGAAACCAAGGCAATTAAGGTAGCAACAGAGGAGAAGGTGGCTGAGTTCTTAAGGGAGAATGTATTTTATAAATTTGGGTACCCTAGAGAATTGTTCACTGATCAAGGCAATCATTTTACCTCCAACATCATTGAAGACTTGTTAAGCCAACATAAGATCAAGAATAGAACCTCTAATCCCTATCACCCACAAGATATTGGCCAATTGGAGGTGACCAACAGAGCGTTGGAGGGCATCCTAACCAAATTGGCTAGCAGCAACAAGAAAGATTGGGTAGATAGACTAGTTGAGGCCACCTGGGCCTATAATACCACCTAGAAGACCACCACTAGATTCACACCCTATGAGCTGGTCTATCGGAAAAAGGCCTTCTTGTCCATTGAATTTGAGTATAATACATTGAGGATGGAAGCCCAACTAGATCTAGATCTCAGTAGTGCACAAAAAGGGAGATTGCTCCAGTTGAATGGTCTAGATGATTTCAGAATGTAGGCCCTCCAACAAACAGAGGTAACTCAAATCCAGAGGAACATCTGGCATGATAAGAAAATCAAAGATAAGAACTTTCAAGAAGGTGATTGGGCCTTGTTATATGACTCCAGATACAAAGACTTTAAGGGAAAGTTAAGGACAAGATGGTTATGACCTTATATTATAAAGAGATGTCATGATAATGGTTCAGTGCAAATCATAACCATAGATGTAGAGGCCATTCCTTTACTTGTTAATGGGCATAGATTGAGAGTTTACAAAAGTACATTGTTAAAGAAAGAGTTCATTGATGGTATCAATAAAATAGTGATGGTGGTGGAGCAAGTCTCGGCTCCTACCTCATCAAGTCACTGAGAAAAGAAAAATAAGGAGACTTAGGTGAAAACCTCCATGAGGCGCCTGAGTCCCACTATTGGGCTGAAAACCTCTTAGGGCAGCCCAATGGTGTCAAAAGAAAAAATATAAAAGAGAAATAAATATATCTCTAGGTGAAAACCTCTCTTGAGGCGCCCAGGGAAAGCAGCTAGAATGAAAACCTCTTGGAGGTAGACTAGTTGTTTTCAAAAAGAGAGAGAGAGAGAGAGAGAAAAGAAAAATCATGAAAAATTCTTTGCAGGTTAGCAAGAGGATGATCAGAGAGAAAATGAGAAGCAAAAGGGACCTATTCCACTCTACTTTTATTTCACCATTCACTGATTAGGTTGGGCAGTTTGACTTCATTTGGTATGGCTATACACTCATGAACCATATGATATTTTCCTCCCATGAGTTCGAACATAGGCTTTCATGACACATTCCCAGTTGTGGGCATCCTTTCATGTGACCTATTAGATTGATTTACGCTTGTACATACTGTATATAAGAGTGCATGTGATAAGTTCATTTTGGCTCGTCATTGGCATTTTTCTTGGTCTTCGTGTAACTTGTGTGTCTGGACTCTAGTGCACATATGTCAACACCCTCACTTCCTTATACAAGCTTTATATATGGTGCAAACTATTACACTCATAACATAGTGCTGTTATTGAGCTCTTAACTGAGTCTAGTCATCTTGGCATGCACTGCATAATTTTTCAGCTTGACTCTCAGCTCATAATGTCTCATCCAAACTGTCTCTATTTTGTAAGCAATCTGACTCTTCGATGCTACTTTTTTAGGGTACGTCTCCTGGAGCATTAATTTCATTGTATTGATTACATGTATATTCCTCGAAACTAAAATTAGTTGGTCGATTCATTGGCTACTTATGTTTTTGTTGGCTTGTTGGGGCCTAACCCAGGTTCGGAAGAGTTATTAGCCAAACAAATCCCGCACTACCGGCCCTTTCAGCAACAGTCCGCGAAGCACGGACTGAAGTCTCACCCGAGGTAGTAGGGGAGGGTACTAGAATGAGGTTTTTGTACCCTTGGGATGTCTTGATGTGGTATAGAGGGTCGCGAACCTTTTTGTGCTCCTGCGCTATTCTACCCAGGTCTCTGTCCTTTACGTAGATTCGTGCCAGTTACTTCTTGAATCTTATTATTTATGTGAATTTATTATAGATCTGATCTTCTTCTTACAGTCTTTAAGCAAATAATTAACAATAAAACCCAGTGCGCACATTCATAATTCTTAAAGACAGTGCATAAATCTAGACATAAGCAATAGATAAATTCACGGTAAAGCACAAAATGGTTTAGAAATTCTTATCTTTATTCATCTCCTTCTCAGTACAACCAGATCTGCCATGCGCACTCAGCTGTAGGTGTCTATACACACAGCTGCAGACACTACCAGGCCTCTATGGACACAGCTGCAGAGCCTCTATCTATCTACCAACACCCTTGACTCGGACTTATAGACGCAGAGAGAATATTGCCTTCATAAACCCATAACATTCCAGATCAAAACCAAGAACTGACTTCCAACCATAGAGCCTTGCTCTATTTATACATTTCCATGGTCTGTGGACCATGGGCAGGCTGACTCACCTTTTATTTTCTTACATCATTTTCGAGCAGACAACCCTTTGACTTGACTCCTTACAATTCGCGGTATGTGCACCTCGTGGAGCCTTTACCATAATTTTACCCAAAATTGTGGGCTTTGAGCCCCAAAACCATTACGCGGGGCCTTCGCTATCCAACAAGCCCCCAACACAATCATCGTGACTCATCCCGAGGCACTCAGCTGGTGCAGCAATGCGAGCCACCAATGCATCAGTATCAGTTTCCGTTGCTTTTCCAGGTTCATATACTGCTTGCATGTGTGCTAACCTTCCCTCAATGTTGGTGGAGACCGCAAATGCCTCATCAAGACACGGCTAGATGTGTTCTTTAAGCATTGCTTCCTTCTGTCGAGCAGCATCAACTTGTGCCTTGAGAACCTCGACCTCCCTCATTTTGGCCAATTGCTGCGTAATATCAACCGTTTGCGCGGTCCCCCTAACATTATCATAGGCTTGTTGTATCTCCCTTGCTTCTGTTTCCAAGCGCTGTAAAGTTGGGTCTTCCTGTAGTGACATGACCGTAATAAGTGACTGATCCAACAAGTAAGTGCACTCCTGCATAGCACGTGCTATTGTTTCCTGCCCAGATTGAATGATGCCTTTTCGCTACTCTGTGAACTCCAGTGTTGTAGAGGGCTATGATTTCAGTTTCAATTCTTCGATCTACAAGTTGAGAGCCAGTTGGATCCTTGCGGGTTCCTCCTTTTCTTCATGAAACCCACTGACCAACTTGTGGATTCGTATATCAACAAGTAAATCTACCTCAATCTCTAGCTTAGGGGCATGACAACATGCTTCCCCAACAATTTGCTCCAACTGTCGAATTTGTGCTACCACTTCATCACATTGGAGGCTCAACTGTTCTATGTTAATTCATTGCTCACTAAGTACTTGTACCACACATCCTTCCCTAGCATGAAGCTCCATCATTGTGCTATCCTATAGCTGGTATAAACTCTCATGTGGGAGGGTAGCCAAATTTAATCCAAGCCCCATAATTCGGCTAGAATGCATTCTCTGTTGTCAATGCTCCTGCCGAGAGTGCGATAGTATTAGTCATTTTGGCTTGTAATAGTTACTCAGTAGCTGACATACCCATAGCGCCATGGGTAGTGATGATTCCCAGCTGAGAGGCCTATGCTCTAAATCCCTCCAGCTGCATGCAGAGTGCCCCCAACATAATTTGTTGCTCCGTCAAGGCCTCATCAAACGCCTCCCAAGTGACTTCACAAACTGTATCCCAAATGTCACTGAGGTCACCTTCGGTCAATGTGACAAGTTCCCTGTCCAACTTAGACACCTTCGCCTTCTTCCGAGATTTTGACTATTTTGTCCGCTACAGTCGTTTTAAGGGCGAATCGGTGGTGGTTGGCACCACACCTTCCGTCCATGTATCCACGCTCGGCTCTATACTCACCTTTGGCCCACTTTCATCCTTTTTCATGGTAGCCCCTCCAACTATTGCCTTGTCTCTAGAAGCCTGCGCTGCCTCCTAGGTCGCCCGTACTTTCCCAACATGTTTTTCCTTCTGCTTTTGTTGTGTTAAGTGCTTGCCCTCAGCCTTCTATTTTTCGATGGTGGTCTCATTACGCCCTACCACATCTAGTCTGCACCACTCCGGTGGCCAGGTATCCAATACCGCAAAAATAGCCTCGTCGATGGCAATGAAGGGAAGGGTGGTCCACGTCTACTCTAGATCCTTGCGTGCCTGGATGTATACATGGTGCATATCCGCCTTAAATTCATCCAGGCTCTTCACATTGTCATATACTTCAGTAGATAGACGGGGTTGCTGATTGATCCACTGGTAGATGTTTGCATCCATCAGTATCCAGAAAATTTTGACTTCACGGATTCTTGCAGCATCCTTCATTGTCCAAAGTGACACGTATTTTGAGGCCTCTAGCCAATCCTAGTCTAGGGAAGGAAACTGACTATCTTCGAGCAATTCACTCGTAACCAATAGGATGGATAACAACAACCACGCATAGTGGAAGGTCTTACCCTCCTCCTAGGCCTCCCTGCAACTGGTCAGGAATTTGTCACAGAGGAACTGTGCCTAATTGAATCGTTCCCCTTCTACGCATTACTCAGCTAACACGATGACTATTGCTGGGACCTCATTGCCTTGGCATTTCCTCATCTCTTTTCCTACCAGCAACTAGATAGTAGTGTGGACCCCTTTGTCCGGAATACTATCAATAGCATACCCTCTCTTCTTTTTCTCCAATCTATATTTCTTTTTCAAGGCTTCCGTCATTGTCACATCGCCACTCATATCAATGATTTTCATGGGGTCCCGAATTTCATAGGGAAGCCAAGAGATCTTATGAATGAGCTTTGCCATGATGGGCACGGGTTCATCTATCTATAAGTACCCATCATGTACCAGGTAGACTAGTTGCCTAATGACCAGTATTGTAATGGGGGGATCATGAAAATGTGGAATTGAGAGGAGATAGAGTATCCCATCCTCTTCTACCTTTCGCAGTCATTCCTGCGGTTGTAGTGTCATAACAACCCCCTTCGTGCTTTGCACCATCAATTCACTAGTTTTCAAATGGGCAAACTTCTCAGTATCCACAAGGTCCCAGTCTTCAAATTTCATAGTAGGGATGCAGCTGGTCACCATGCCTTTGAACGGAACCCCTTTAGGGAGAGACGAGGTTATGAGTATGCTAGCCACAACGTCCAAATCTTTAGCTACCTTGGCCTTCCCTTTCCTCGGGGGAACATACTTGGGTCGTTTTATTGGCTGGATATCTTCTTCCGTTTCTACTTCTAGTTCTATTTCTTCAACAAAGGTCAAAGGATCCTCTTCCTCTTCATCGCTCTCAATAGTAATAGTTTTTCCTTTTTCCTCCATCAACAATTTGCCGAATTTCCGATTTCAAGGAGACATCTGTACCGGTCCTATTACTTGTGGATTCTTCTTGGTCCGCGGTGTCCTGGGTGATTTAGGGACATCCTGGGTTGTGAATATCAACCTGAGTAGGGAATCCTGTATTACCTTCGATAGGTCTTTCAACCATGGGCTTCCTTTTATGACTGACTCATTCATCATGTGCCTCTCTATTTGAACCCCAAACAACTTACTATGCAAAGAGCCAAAGGGTGTGTGGTAACAAGCCACCTGTGCTTTATATCGTTTCGACTTCAAAATTAGTCATGTTGCTCGTTCGTGGCTTATTAATGTGATTTTAGCGGCAAATCCATTCAACCTTGTGTCTTAATGGCCCGCCACCCACTCCTTAGTGTCTTAAAGGAGACACCTTGTCATGAACAATAACTGCAATGGTCACCTTCCATCCCTCCTCTGCGGCAGAGCAAACCCTGGTATGTGGATACGTTCTATGCTTTTTCCTGGCCTCGCGAGCCATGGCCAAATCATGCAACCTTCCTACGGATATTTTTATAGTCCCGCACCCTCTTTCAACTAAGTGGAGCACTGAGACTGGGTCTCCTATAGATAGTCAGGTGGCCACACCCCTCATGCAAGCCTTCCCTTTCCATGCTAGCCCAGGTTGCGAGCAACCTTCTCGTACTGTTGAGTTAGGTAGCGCATCACAGTTTGTGCTTTATTGTTTAGTAGAGTGCAGTCACAACCATGATAGAAGGGTCACAACTCATTCTAGTATCATAGGAGGGCCAGCCAAGTTCAGATCCCTCATTCGCATGTTCACATGGCTCGTTTGTGTGCCTCCTATTTTTATTTTGTCAAGTGCTTCGTCCAGACTCACACTTTTTCTCCTTAGCCTTGTCCCCACTTCCTCTAGTTCACGAAGTCTCATGCTGTCGCACCGAATGGCTTCCTACAACCATTGGATCCCTTCATCCAAGTCTTCTCATTTAGGTCGAACTGTAGGGGTTGTGGTTGGGAAAATTCTCTTTACTTCCCTAGTTTTATTGCATCTAACCGGGGATAGAGTTCTCTTCACACACCCTTCTTTGTTTACGGTCTTGTCAGCCCAGCGAACCCTTGTTACGTGTAGATTTAGTTGGGTCAATGGTTGTATATGGGTGATCAAACTGTTCTGTCATGGCTACCCTGGTTGCTTTCACCACAGACGTCCTCCAATCCATGTGTAGAACTGCCTTTTACCTTCACCCTCATTCCACCTCATCTTCCTATTTACATGCCATCTTGGTGTGATTGTTCTGCACAATGCTTCTTTTGTCACACCATGCCACTTCTGCTCTATGTTGAAGGTCCATAGGGGTTGATGAAGTCCTCCTCCTTTGTTGCGCTCTCATCTGCTATCCATTATCGTACCTCGGTTGTTACGTGTCGTAGTGAACTAATCATCATGTTACAATTGAGTGTTGTGACTTCATACAATCAGTTCTGCCATCGTTTGATCTCCTCATCTAAATCTGAGGTGCAGGAACTATCATGCTCCCATGAGATTCTCCCGTCCGTTGTGGGATTCACTCGATCCTAGTCTTGCGCTATTATCTGTTAGATGTAGTCTAGTTCATTGTCACTGTCCTCATCACACACCAGTTCGGTGTAGCACACTCCTTTTGCTAGGTCCAACGGAACTATAACACGGAGTGAATTTTCCTTGAATGTCATCTTTCGTCGTTTTAAGTTGATGACCCCATTGATTTCCATGGACCAATCTATTCCTATCAACGCAAGGTATGGATTACTGTCGTCAACAATTTCTATTACCTCAAATTCTGTCTGCATACTTATGCCTTCAATGTCCACCATCACCCCTTGAAACCTTCCCATCGGTAATATCTTTTGTTGGTTGGCTATTCGTAGTTGAATAGGAGACCACTGTAGTGCGGGCCTACCCATGTGTTCCCATGTTTGCTTAGGCAACACGTTCGCATCCAACCCTAAATCCAGGATGACCTGATTCATCCCATACTCACCAATTTGCATCGTCATTCACATTTCCTGCCCAGTGAGTAGAGCATGTTTTCCCATTTTTCAAACTATGCGTGGCTCCCCTGAGCCTGCGCACCTAGTGATCAACTCTTGTAGTCCTTTAACTATCTTATTATCATGTAGTAGCTTAATACATGTCTCTAGAAAGGTAGTAAGCATAGAGGGATCCATTCCTAGTTCAATTGAGTCCCTACTACCTAAAGTAGAGACTTCGTGAAGCTCTTCTGAGCTTCCTTAGACTTCTCCTTCACCTGTTCCTCCATAAAGTCAAGTTCTATTGTAGGAGCATCGTGACCCTTCCCATCTTCTCCAGGCTATTTCCTTGGATCTCCCCCCATAGTTGCGCCGCTTCTTAGTACCATGTTTACACTGGGGTCCCATTTGTGTGGTTTAGATCTCATCATTTCGACATTTTGAGTTGACGTAGGCTGTAGCACCCCCTTTCCATGCATTTGGGCAATCAGCATCAGACAATCTACAATTTCATGATCAAAATGCTCATAGTATGGACAAAATATTCTTGTTGGCTTAGTACAGTCGCACGCGTAGTGCCCTGGCCCTCGACAATTATAACAGATCAACTGTCCATGCCCCTATCCAGGCCCCACTCCTCCTCTTCCTTGTCCGCATCCTTGGAATCCACTGCGTGGCCCTACGGCTAGGTCAAAACCCCACGCCTCAGTTTGCATTCGATAGGCTGGGGTCCTCTCCATTATTAGCTTGTAGCTTCAACACGTTCGCTCGTCGTGACCCACTGATCTACAAAAGTTTCAATACAGCTATTACGGAGTCTGCGTATACTTCTGCAACAGGTAACAGTTGTATGTTGCATACTTTCCTCCTACTTGACAAATTATGCACCATAGCACAGGCACCGTAATTGGCCCTGCTTGTTCCTCCAGCCTTAATGGCATCGGCCCCCCTCCCACTAGATTATTCGTGAATACAGGGCAGTGATCCTTGTCGTGACCTTCACCTTTTCATTTAATACACCCCACTTTTTTACGCGCCTCCGGTCGAGGCAGCCATTCTTGCTTAAAACTTTGCATTTCTAAGCATATATTTTGTAGTTGCATGTGGATTTGCTGAACTCCCAACCCCAGATCCTGTATTGGAGTTTCATGCAACCTCATTGTTATCTCTAATGCTTTCGCTTGGGTTGAGATCCTTTTTTTGTGACAGCACCATCCTCAGATGTGGTATCAAAGACACCACAAACCACGCACAGTGTTTTGCATCTGTCAACAGCATGTTAGTCTCATGGATTGTACTCTTTAATCTCTGATCCAGATCCCATGGGGTTTCACCAGGCAGCATCACAGTCCCCTTGAACCCGAGTACTTTATATACCATGTCAGCGCATGATCCTGCAGTGCGCTTGCCAGAGTAGTCTTTTTTATATTATCATCCATTACACCTTGGGCTTCCCATACAACCTTTACCACAAACCAGAACTGATCAGGTTCCTCATTTCCTACACCTCTAAATACTAGCAACTTCATCGCACTCGCCATTTCGACCCTCAGTGGTGGTGGAGGTGGGGTGGGCGAAGATGGGTCTGATGTAGGTGAAATGGGGGATGGCGTGGATGGTGGTGGTACTAGTGGAATGCGTTGCTTTATCAATCGGACTACATTTCTCAGGGAGAGCCCTGTGAGCCCCTCCTCATTTTCTCGTGAAATGGAAATCAGAGGACTGTTCTCTAATCCTTTAGTTCCTCGGTAGCCTATTCTGCTCCATGTTACCCCATATATCAATGGATGCGCATAACACTTTTCTCAAATAACAACATTTTAATCCAAGTATTCAATGATTTGATGTACTTACCCCACGGTCCTTGGAGAAAGCACCTTTCTGCTTCGCTGTAACTCACAGTGGTGTCTATTGTGAATTCGGCGATAAACCCTCCTATTATTTGATCCAACCAGTGATCTACTACCCGTGCAATTTTATCTTCAAATGCTTCTAGCCTGTGCACCAACTCTGGAGTCCACATGATGAGTTGATCTAGTCTGCACCTCCCCTGACTGCTAGCTAGCCTCGCAATCCACTCATACATCTTTGTCGAGAAGGACGCGAAGAAGATCTCATGGAGCTCTGTATATATGTAGCAATCCAGCCACCTTTCCTCCGATATTTGTGGATTTCTATTTTCCTCTACCATGAACTCGTGAAGCTTTTGATCCAACCAATCTTCAAGTTCTTTCTTTATAGGGTTCCAATGTTCCAACATCAGACATCCCTTAAGCAGATCCCAGTCCTGACAACGGAACCATTTGTTGGGATATTGGGGCCTAACCCAGGTTCGAAAGGGTTATTAGCCAGGGTTGCAAACCTTTCTGTGCTCCTGCGCTATTCTGCACAGGTCTCTATCCTTCATGTAGATCTGCACCAGTTACTTCTCGAATCTTATTATTTATATGAATTTATTACGTATCTGATCCTCTTTTTACAGTATTTAAGCAAACAATTAACAATAAAACCCAGTGCACGCATTCATAATTCTTAAAGACAGTGCATAAGTCTAGACTTAAGCAACAGATAGATTCACGGTAAAGCACACAATGGTTCAGAAATTCTTATCTTTATTTATCTCCTTCTCAATACAACCAGATCTTCCCTATGCACTCAGCTACAGGGGTCCGTGCACACAACTACGGACTCTACCAGGCCTCTACACACACAGCTGCAGAGCCTCTATCTATCTACCAACACCCTTGACTCGAACTTACAGATGCAGAGAGAATATTGCCTTCACAAACCCATAACATTCTAGATCAAAACCAAGAACTGACTTATAACCATAGACCCTTGCTCTATTTATACATTTCCATGGTCCGCAGACCATGGGCAGGCCGACTCACTTTTTATTTTCTTACATTATTTTTGGGTGGACAACCCTTTGACTTGACTCCTTACAGATCACGCTCCACGCACCTGGTGGAGACTTTACCATACTTTTACCCAAAATTGTGGGATTTGAGCCCCAAAACCATTACGCGGGGCCTCAGCTACCCAATAGTGTTAGATTAACATTTTTTCACATTCGTCAATTTTAAATGATTCACATGAACCATTACACATCTATTGTATATACATTAGAAAAACACGTAGAAGCCATTATTTTATTATATAAAAAGTTTGGGTATATAGTTCAAAAACTTGGTAACTAGGGCCCTGGCTATCATGCCATACTTATGTAGAAATATAAAAAACTGCACAAACATGTGCTACTGCCCCCACTCGGTGGTGCTCATGGTAACATAACACCGCATGCAAAACACAATGGAGAAGGCCTCGACGACATCATGAAGTGACCCCTATGGTGTGCCAATGCATGTGTCAGGGGTATCAAGTATGCTCCTCGAAGGAACTCCTAATGTCAAACCCTTGAAATTGTGCATGAATTCTTGTAGCTTCCTATCCTCATCGTCCACCACGTCCATCGATATTGTTGGGGCTAGGGAAAGTGGTACATGTCTCCTCAATAGGGAATATCCCATAGGGTCTATGGGCACCACATTTGCATAACACAACCATCATCTCTTAGCATCTGTATATCCATTCCAAAAAACAAAAACAAAATAAATATTCCAAAAATCCATAAAAATTTAAAATCATGAAAATTCAAAAAAAAATACCTCTTTCATTAAATTCCTCTCGAGGGGGCAAGACTATGTCTGGGTCTCCCTCGAAGTTCACCTCATCATATGGATAGTCACCCACCAGAAATTTTCCTGCTCTCAACCACTTTTAGTAGGTGTCTAGGAACCAGCTACTTGTGTGAACACCCTCATATCATGCAAAAATAAAACACCATCTCATCATGCAAGTTTCTCTGAACGATGGTTAGACCAGATAATATAATGTCATGGATCTCATCACTGAAATATTATCAAAGAAAAAGCTCACTAGTAGACACCAATGGCCACATATTAGGGTTTCCCCATTTTCAACTTTACTCATTAAGCCTTGACATTAGCCAACATACCTTCACACCAGTTAAACACGGTGCACTCTAGGCATCTGATACATAGCTCTAAGTGTGGTATTATCAATATGTCTGGTGATTAGGTCCCTTCTACTCGAGTCACAGTGTATGCTAGTGTGCATAGTGTTAGGTCTCTTATATCTTCTATGAATATTTTACCCTTGTCTACTCCACCACCTGGCCTACAATGGGAAGTCCTCATGCTTGCAATGGTTTCCCAACTAGTACTGCAAACCTTAGAAAACACTACTAGAGCCCCCCACTTGATAAATTGGTAAGTAAATATGTCTAAAAACTCTATGCTAAAAGACTTTGGATCCACTATAATTGTTGAGTGGCTACTTCCCACCAGTGTATGATCTTTATGAGTAAGAAGGTCTGGTTGGTCATACTTGGGACAATGAAGAATTTGAGAAACCCACAATCCCTCAAGGTATTAATCGTCCACCCATCACCCATGGCTTGAATCTCATTTTCATTATGTTGTCTTTCTCTCCACTCTGACATAGTTCTCCTAAATACAACCATAATTTATCAGTCATGATCATTGTGGAAAAACACAATAAAAACATAGAGAGTCGACTTGGGGGAAATTCATTTCAAAAACGTGTATTTTTACCCTAGATGTTATCTTGCAATAGGGTGATTTAGTCCATGGACAGTGTCATGCCCATAACATGAGAGCGTCTGAGATTTCCTAGACTAAATTTCTCCCTTACATGACTATGTCCAAAAGATGTTTCCCATTAAAACTCAAACCCAACAACAAAATTGACCATGGCCATGCAAACAAGTGCATAATTGATAGAGAGAGGAATGGATTTTACTTACTTGATTGAATATGGATCCTCTTTGTTGGGAGCGGGATCCCCCGAGGGTAGTTTTGGGGCTAAAAGCACATGTTTGAGTCAAATTTTGTAATATAATTTCAAAATCTCCACATTTTGTGGTTTTGGAGCACGAAGGTGTCATGTGTCATAAAGGGTATTCTGCCCTTAGTTTTGTAAATTAAAGTCGGCTCAAAAAATCTACCCATGGTCCACAGACCATGGGATTGTATAAAAAAAGCTAAGCTCTAAGTACTTATGGAGACATATAATGTAAGAGAGTGGTAGCTTTGAAGCAAGAAGTCTGAGTCTTGGGTTGCAGCGTAGGTAGAGGCTCTGCAACTGAGTGCATAGAGGCCTAAGGTAGAAGTTCGCAACTTAGTGCGTGGACCACTGCAGCTTTGTGCGAAGGGCAGCCAAAGTTTGTAAACACTTGGAAGATATCAATAAAGAGAAATATTCAGAAATTCTTATGTCTTTATTCTATCAATGCATCTTAATATGTTATGTATGAATTTAATTTATTATGCATATGTGATGCCTGAATGAATGCAAATATGTTGAATAATTGAACACCATTACGATTATCTGTTTATGCAGTGTTAACTATAATTATTTGATAAGATAAGAAAGACACTTAGATTAATTGGGAAATCTACATGGCACGCTACCATAGCAGCGCGAAAGTACCTAAGCAGTAGGTTAGCGCTACGCGAAGGTCAATCATACCCTTTCGCGCAGGTATTGAATGACAGAATAAAGGCTCGTCTTGCAAGCCCTAGAGCGAGGCGACCTGTGCGAAGGATGGGATAAAGGGAATCAAATGACATCACAACCATCTCAGGGTGCGGAAACTTGGTTCTAGCATCCCCTAATACTGCTTCGAGTGAGACTTTGGTTCGCACTCTGTGAACTGATGCTGAAAGGGCCAATAATGTAGGGATTTGTTTGGCTAATTTACATTGAACCTGATTCGAGCCCCCTCAAGCCAACAAATGGTTCTGTTTCCAGGACTAGAATCTGCATAAGAGATGTGTGATGTCATATCACTGGAATCTGACTAAGAAAGAGATCGGAGACTAGTTGGGTAGGAAGATCCATGAATTCGCGACACAGGAGAACAGAAACCTATGACTGACAAAGGAATAGTGGTTGGATAGATACCTGTATACAGAGATTCATGAGATATTATTCTGCTCCTTCCCAATTGAGCTATATGAGTGGATCATGAAGCTAGCAGATAGCCAAGGTCGAAACTTGACGGTCCTATCGTTTGGACCCCGAAGCTAGTGTGAAGTTTGGAAGCATTGGAGGATAAGATCACCTACACTATCGATCATTGGCTCGATCGCATTATAGGAGGATGTTTTACTGAATTCATGGTTGACACTTTAGTTAGCTACAGGGAGGCGGAGCAGCATTTTTTCAAAGGACTGTGAGGTAAGTATGTAAAATATTTGAATACCTGGATTAAAATGCTATTGTGTGAAAAAAGGAATATGCAATTAACTTGATATTCAAAACTACATGAAGCAAAAAAACTTATAGGAACAAACAAAAAAAGGGTCCAGCGTATAGTCCATTAATTTCACCTTTGCAAGGTGACAAGGAAGATATAGTGAAGGTTTCTCTGCGAAGTTCTATTCAATTAATAAGACAAGGATTCCCGCGAATCCCACCTTTGCCCACACCACCTTTGACTTCACCACCATTTCCTTCGAATTCACTCGTACCACCTCCACCTCCACCATAGTTCAGTATGGAAAATACAATGAAGCTTCCTTTGTTCAAAGGCTTGGGAAATGAGGACCCAAACCAATTCTGGTTCATTGCTAGGGTTGTATGGGAATCTCAAGGTGTTATAGATGATCATATAAAGAAGGCAACACTGGTTAGTGCTCTGCAATATTGTGCGCTAACCTGCTATATTAAGTACTCTAATGGTAACTCGAATGTTGGAGTGGAAGACATCCAGACAACACTAAATAGAGAATTCAGTAGACCTAAATGAGAAGCATAGTCGATTATGGGATCCAAAGGAATCATGACGAAACTAGGGGAGATGCCTTTGGAACTAGATTAGAGGTTGAAGTGTAAAATACATGAAGCCAACATGAATTTGACAGACAGACAACCTCATGAGTGGTTTGTGGCTTCGCTACTACCACATTTAAGGGCTTCACTATCGCAATAGAAGATAACAACTCAGGCAGAGGCCTTGGAGATCGCAATGAGGCTACATGAAACACCCATGGAAGATCCAAATTTGGGGGTTCAACACATCCATGAACAATTGAAAAATATTTCCCTTGAGATGCAAAGCTTGAAGCGAGACATAGAAATTTGACCAGAGGTGCATGAAGAGGTATAGTGTCTGAAATGCAAGAGTCAGGGGCATGACAAAGAACATTGTCTAGTCTTTACAAACTATCTTACAAGAGGACGACCAATGCCTTTGAGGCTGAAAGCTCAATCAGGATCAAGCGTGGGGCCTGCATTGTCATGCACTATATGTCAGGTAGCAAGAAAACATTACACAGATAACTGTCATTTGCTTCAGAAGTTTTTACTGACACTACAACAGTTGTTCTGCAAATTTTATAGGTCGGTAGGGCATGATGATCATACTTGCAGGAGCTATGAATTGATTATGGATAGAACTCTCGCCTACAGGGTTCAGGTAGAAACACGGTCCCCTAACCAGAGCGTAGGGATGTCATGAATAGTATTTTAGGGGCGCAGATGAGGCTGAGGTGGGAGACAACCTAGTAGAGGTCAGGGACCTTTGATTTTCTATAATTGTGTAGGACCAGGACACTATGCTCGTGATTGCACTAACCCAACACGTCCAGCACACAATTATTGCTTGATGTTTCATCATGAAATGGAAGATTTCATATGTTGACAGCAGGGATACGTGACAAAGGGGCGCTACCACCTCCGTCGACTTAGAACCTGCAGATGATGAGGCCTCAATTGTGCGAAGAGGATCCAAATGTAAATATAGTGTTCAGAAGTGGAATCGCGACAAGAGATGACAAGGGAAAATAGCTAGAAGACAATGCATAGGCTCACAAAGCTCTAGCGAAGGAGGCTGAGTTTGATTTGTAGTGCACAAGTGAAACCTTCATGGAAGCTAAGAAGAGCTTCATTGAGGCCCCCACCTCAGGCAACAAGGATAAGCCTGAGCAGGAGATGGACCCCTTTATGCTCACAACATTCTTGGAGACCTTTATGAAGTTACTATGCGATAGTAAGGCTATGAAAGGGTTACAAGAGCTCATCAATAGATGCAATGGAACCATGCTGGGTGAGTTGTGCATAGTATGAAATATTGGCAAGCATAAAACAAGGACGGGATGGAAGATGAGACTAACCACGCAGATAGGAGACTATGAGATGGATCAAGTTATTTTAGACCTGGGGTTAGACGCAAACGTCCTACTGAAGCAGACTTGGGAACAGATGGGGAAACCTGAGCTGCAATGGTCTCCGATTCAACTAAGGGTCTTAAATCAGCAGAAGATCATCCCCATGAGACAGCTACAAGGGGTGACTGTGGGCATTGAGGGAGCAAGCGTGTTGGCTGATTTTGAAGTACTAGAGATAGTGGATGACAAAAATCCCTATCCTACGCTCTTAGGAATTGACTGGGCCATTGATGTGAATGGGATAATCAATCTAAAGAAGCGGAAAATGATCTTTGAGAAGAAATCACTACGCATAATAGTACCTCTAGATCCTATTGAGGGATCATGCTATATGGAACCAGTCCATGATTATGAGAGTAATGATGATTTGGATTGTATTTATAAGATAACAACGAGAGACCAATATTGGGTGAACCCCATCGCGGATGGACGAATTACATGGGATCTTAAAATTTCCTGCACTTTGAACTCCAATGAAGAGTTAGAGCGCTGGAAAAATCATTTACATGAAGTGACTACGCTAAACTCCAACTTCATGACCCAATCATTGTAATGTGTGTCCTCAGAGGTAATAAATCTACCTACTTATGATGGTATGAATGAGGTAGATATATTTATGGATGCATTTGAAAGGGAGGTACCAGAAAAAAAATGCTTCCAGGTGTTGGACTGGGCAATGGGCATTTGTCCCGCAAGATGGTGGGGTATGCATAAGGTATGCTTTGATAATTGGCGCGAATGTAGGAGGATGATGAGAACATAATTTGGTCAGCCTAAGATGTGAATGATAGACAAATATGATGGGTAGGATAATTCACATGCGCATTTGGCCAAATGGACCCAAGCTTATGGAGAAAAGCCCCAACCTGAATGGGTGCACTTGTTCTGTCACACCCTAGATATTGTCTCAATGAACTGATATGTAGAAACCAAGTTTCGTATTGGTACAAGAAAATGTGATATCTTGCATGAGGGATTCATGATAACATTTATTTTTGAGGATGGGTTTGACAGTATTGATGAAGTGCTACAAGAGGTGAAGGAAACAATCTTTAGGATATCACAAGATCCTTTAGACTCGATTCAGCCTGAATGGGATACTCAGTTAAGTCACGTGCTAGAATGTTATAATGTAACTACTAAAGAAGAGGATGAGGATCCATGGAAGATTAACATTCCAGAAACAGAAGGTCACTATGAGGTTAAAGGACCGCAAATTGAGAACCCTGATATAATCGTGCCATTGGAAACGAAACAACAAAACATTGGTACGGTGGTAGCACCCAAATTTGCGAATATTGGAGACTATTGGGATGATGTGACGGTGGATAAGGTCATTGAATTTCTCCATGAATACTGAGATTTATTCCCTACCAAGTTCACAGATCTAATGGGGATAATCGAGGACCTACGTATGATGAAGATCACATTAAAGCCCGACGTCAAGCCAGTTAAGCAAACACCTTACCGTCTCAATCCGAAATATAAGGAGAAAGTTTGCTTAGAGCTAGACAAGATGCTTGAGGCAGGCATCATTGAGCCTGTGGAAGAATCTGACTGGGTAAGTCTGATGGTGGTATAGGAAAAGAAGCAGAAGGATGAAATAAGGATATGCGTGGATCTCAGAAAGCTAAATGATGCTTGTTTGCATGATCCTTTTTCGACTTCATTCATTGATGAAGTGTTGGACAATGTAGGTGGCCAAGAATCATATTCCTTCACTGATGGGTTCTCTGGGTACCAACAAATCAAAATCGCACCAGAGGACAGGAGCAAGACAACCTTCATAACTGAGTGGTTTGTTTTCAGTACACTATAATGTCATTTGGATTGAAGAATGCGCCCACAATCTTCTCGTGTGTAGTTGTTGCTACGTTCAAGGAATTTATTCATAAGTTCCTAGAAGTATATTTTGATGATTGGACCATGTTTGGGCTGGTTAAACACCATGTAGCAAGCTTACGCCCTATGCTAGATACCTGTCAAAGATACCAGATCGCGCTCAATCTCAAGAAGTGTTTGCTTTTTGTTCCTTTTGGGAACCTGTTGGAGCATGTCGTTTGCAGATAGGGGCTGATGGTAGACCCCATGAATATCGTGGTGATACTAAATTTGGAAGCCCCGAGGAGTGTGAAACAGTTGCGCGATACCCTGGGACATACGAGATATTACAGAAAGTTTAACAAAGGCTATGCCTAGACCACCACGCCTATGGAGAAATTGTTGAAGAAGGATGTCACATTCTGCTAGAATGATTATTGTAAAAGGAGTTTGGATATATTGAAAGAAAAGATGGTCACCGTGCCAATTCTAGTATTCCTGGATTAGAAGAAAGAGTTTCATGTACATGTCGATGTGTCATGTATAGTGCTAGGAGCTACTAACACAAGCTGGTGGAGAAGGCTTAAACCATCCTATCACATTCACAATCTAAAGATTATCCAAAGCGGAGAAGAACTATTCCACCACCGAACGTGAAGGGTTAGTTATGGTGTATGCACTCCAGAAGTTTAGGCACTTCTTGTTGGGAGGCCATTTTGAGATGTATATAGATCACTCTACGTTGAAGTACCTAGTCAATAAGCCTGTGTTGGGGAGGAGAATCTGCAGGTGTCTCTTATTATTCTAGGAGTATGATTTTGAAGTTATTGTGAAGCCTGGATGACTAAATGCGAGACCAGACCATCTGTCACACATAAAAATAGGGAAGAGCCCACTATTTTGGAGGAGAGATTGTCTAATGCACAACAATTTGTACTGCACATTGAGGATGATAATTTTGAGGATATAATACATTTCCTAACGATAGGTACTGCACTGGAAGGATACACTATCCAGCAAAAGAAGGAAATAGTGGTGTGCACAGTAGATTTCTCTGTCATTGCTGGGCATCTGTATAATATGGGGACTAATGAGATATTACGATAGTATGTACCTAAGTTCGAAAGAAGCAGCATCCTCGCGAATTCTCATGGGGGTGTCGCGGGAGGACATTATGTAAGGAGAGCGACCGCGCAGAAGATTCTTCGTGGAGGGTTGTGGTGGCCAACCCTCCATCATGATTCAAAAGCATATTGCAAGGCGTGTGACATGTGTCGAAGGATTGCTAGACCATCATGGAGGGATGAGATGCCTTTGAATCCACAGATGACGTTGCAACCCTTTGAGAAATGCATGATAGATTTTGTGGGACCCATTCAGCCCCAAGGAAAGATGGTGGTAAGGTACATTATCACCTCAATGGAGTATTCGACTTATTGGGTGGAGGCACAACCTGTGAAGGATTGCACAGGTGCAACTGTTGAAAAATTCCTCTTTGAATGTATTGACTCGATTTGGATGTCAGAAGATCTTGATGAGTGATCGTGGTATGCACTTCCTGAATGAAACAATCAACGTGCTAACAAAGGAATTTCAAGTATACCACCAGAAGAGTACGCCTTATCACCCGTAGGCTAATGGGATGGTGGAAGCATTCAACAAGGTGCTTGAAAACACGCTAACCAAGGTTTGTAATGCTCAACAAAGTGATTGGGACATAAGCATACCTTCAGTATTGTGTGCTTATCGAATGACATGCAGAAAGTTGACTAGAAAAACCCCCTTCCGGCTTATTTATGGTGTTGAAGCAGTAATGCCTATGGAATACATCGTGCCTAGTCTATGCATAGTAGTGCTCATAGGTGTGATGGATTGCAGAGTCCTAGAGGAGAGGCTTGCATAGCTGGATGAGCTCAAGGAAGAGATATTTTTGATTGGATTTCACCAGTAGGTCCAAAATTAGCACTAAAAGGCATGCCATGATCGACATATCAAGCTGCGCATATTTAAGGTAAATGACTTGGTTTTGTTATAGGATAGTAAGTTTTGATAAATTTCTAGTAAAATTCAAAATGCACTGGTTAGGGCCCTATGTCATTAAGGACATTACTGATGGAGTGGTGCAAGTGGTCAAATTAAATGGAGAACCCTTCCCAGGAAAGGTAAATGGAAGTCGCTTAAAGCCATACACTAGCGGTCTGGCCATGTGACTAGATGACCGTAACACAATCTTAGCACTCCAGGTAGCTGAAAGGAGGCATGGGACTCTAAACTACATTTCCCAGGTTGGGGAGTTGTGTGATTAGACGATGGTGCGAAGCAAGGAAGTGTCACTAGGTCTGTGGCAACACGGAGGGATCTGCGCTACCTAGGGAAAAATCACGTAGGTTGGCTAGAAAGTAACCATTATAGTCACTGTTCATGAAAAGATGGCAGAAGTGAGGCTAAATGGAGTGGGCGGTAGACATTTAACACAATATTTATGGCTCAAATCCTTGAAATTCTGCCACCAATATAGCATTACTAAACTGATTTTAGGGGGAACGCTGTGATTTGAATTCAAAATGCCCTATAAATTACAAGTGGCTATCCAGCAAGAAACACTTAGCATTTTGAGAATTGAGTTGTTAAGCTCTCAGGAATCCATGAACCGAGAATTCTTTAAGACTTTCAAAGAGACTCCCAAGTTTACAAAATTTCCAGAGACAATGTGAGCACTGTTAGAAAGCATTATGTTAGCACTCGAAGAAATTATAAATACCGAACAAGTAGTAGAGGAGTAAGCATAGGAAGTGGAAAGAGAGGCAAAAGTAGCTACTGTGGAAGTGGTCCAAGTATTGGTAGAAGTCCCTAAATCACCAATAACGTCAAGACCGAAGCCAACCCCAACTAAGGAGACTATGAAGGACAAGAAGGGCAAGTAGCCTACCATACCAGTGCATGCATCGCCAAGAAGAAACCCACCAAATCCCACTGTACAGGAGAAAGGCAGGGCTATAAACCTAAAACAAGAAGAGGAAGATATCGAAGACATCTTGATGGACGATGAGGATGTGGGAATAGAAATGGAGGAGGTTGAAGCCCAGGGTGTGGACCCTATTACGCAGTTGTCGGAGTATGTCCCTTTGCACAAGCCTAAGTCCAAGGTCCCAAAGGACATTAATGAGAGTAAGACCCCCTACAAACCTCTCTGTTGCTAAATGAAATTATTTTCGAAGGTTCGTGCTTGGCATGAGCACCCATACTAAAGCTTGAAGACTGGGACTTCGCGGACCATGAGAAGTATTCTCACCTGGTGAACAAGCAACTGATGTGCCGCATCATAGATATGAATATGAAATGACCACATTAGAGCCGTAGAGGTGGCTCAAGGTAGTAGAGAAGGAAAAGTTGCTCAACCTGCTCTGGGTGCCGCACTATAACCGCACCCCAGTGACAGTTTTGTTTATCAACTAGCTACTGTGCTTTGTGCATGATGGATTTCTATGGCTGGAGGAGCCAATACCCATCACAGATAGGTTGATTCACCGAATAATGTGCCTGCCGTATACAGGTGAGAATCTAGTGATGATCTTTAGCGGCAAGGGTGGTGCGAACCTGTTGTGAAGGTAGCCACACAGACCCTTGCAGGGACGGTGATACAAAAGTGCTTCAACGATGTTCTTTCAATGCCTATCATTGTGCTTGCATAGAATTACGCAGAAGGAGTCCAATTTAAAAGGTCAGACTACCTTCGCGGAGAGTTCCTGACAAACTTCCTCGAATCACAAGAGCTCAGAAAGACATTCGACTATGCGTGGCTCTTGCTGTCGATTGCGTTGGTAGCATGGGAGCTACCAAAGGATAGCCAGTTCTCTTCAGTTGCACCAGACATCCCTAAAGAAGTGAAGTACACTTCATTGTGGGCAACCAAGGACGCGTAGCAAGTCGGGATAGCAAAATCTTCTAGATCTTGATGGAGATGAATATCAAGATGGCCATCAATCGCAAGCCACGATTGTTGCCCATGGTGTATGCTAACCTATAGAACTATTCTGAGTTCAAAGCTGATTTCCATCAAGTCTCCATCAGGGCACGAAAGGACCCTACGTAGAAGTGGTACGAATTACCATATCTAGCCATGGATGATGCCATTGATGTGGTGCTTGATCAATGGCCAGTGGAGTGGAGCACTACCATGGACTTGGCAGTGGGTGGAAACAAGTCCACCGTGCAGAAGAAGAAGGAGGAGGCCAAGATGAAGATGGTGCAGCTAGTCGAGAAGAGGAGAAAGAAGGCCACTGAGAAGGCCCGGGCGGAATAGGTAGGAAAGTAGGTAGGAAAACAAACATGTGGCACAGAGCGGGCTCTAACAAACACATGAGGTCACCTTAACCTGAGACCAAAGAGGAAGACACATTGTTGATATAAATTGTCATTGGTGTCAATATGGAAATATTCTAGGAAGCAAGAAGCCATGAGGAGAAACCAGAGGAAAGCCAAGACAATCAAGCCATTGGAGATACTATTGGAGGCAAAGGAATTCATCAAAAGAGGAGTATTGCAAAAAATCAAAGCAGAGCTATCAGAGGATCATAGAGGAAGAGCGGAAGAGTACAAAGAGCGGAAGACATAAAGGCAAACGCAAAGTAGTATATAGTATATATATGCAATATACACTATCGGAGGCAGAGTATATATATATCAGAATACACTATAGGAGGCGGAATATATATATCTATATAATATATATTATATATATATATATATTATATAATATATAATATATATATATATATATATAGGAGAAATCATATCGGGGGGTTCTATTATGTGCCACTACCCAAAACCCCCGACTATGATATACATGTGTGGATTGAGGATATATATGTCTGGGTGTATAAACAGGTGAAGTTTGCTAAATGTTTCGAAGCATGTTTTTCAGTGCGTTTCATATATTCGGGCTCTAAGCCTTGCCACATTAAAACATGTGAATTGCAATATATATAATTACGTTACGTTGTGGACCTGCTGGAAAATTGTGAAATGTTGTATTGTTATATAGCATCTGCCTATCGGAACTCACATATCACAATATACAAATGGTTGTCACACCTAAAAGTATCGATTGCGATAAAGTATGCGGACCCACTGCAACATTGCAATATGGCTTAATACTGTATCGCATCCGCCATATCACAAGTGTTTAAGGCCTTTTTACATGGAAAGTGCCAATTGCGATATATGTTGTGGACCCGATGGATTCATCAACAAAAGTTTATAAAATATCGTGTCTAGCAGGAGAATCGGCCATCGACCATTGGCAATGTTATGGGCTGAACTTATAAAAGACTTTTGGAAGCTGTGATTACTGAATGCGATAACATTGTGGAGGAGCAAACCTGATGTAGTTATAGAGGTGAGTGTAATACATTTGAAGTCTGGCCTAAAGCATTCGGTCGGGTTTTTCCATATATTCCTCTATATTTCAATAATTGTATTTCCTAGGGTTTTTAAGGCCAAAAGCTTCAAATAATGGTTCTGATAGTTCAATGGGCCTGAATGATTATGATTTCAATTACAATGGTGATGTGGCATGTGAGGCCTCCCTGCTTGTACAGTCTCTCTGTAAACAATGAAATCCAGTATATGAATATTATTATCGAAAAAGGGCCTCTGTTACAGTTTTTAATATGCAACATTTTTCTCTATGTATTCCATTCCTCTCTTCTAAATTAACATGTCCTTGGAGTATTGATGAACTCCAAGAGACAGAGGCAGCCGAAAGCTAGGAAGTCGAAGGACAAGTGAGCATTGAGAAAGCTGAAGAGCCAGAAGAAAGAGGAAACCAATGATCAGATGCATCATGAATACATAAAACAGGAAAAACAAGGAAAGAGAAGAGGGCCTATGAATAATTAGAGTTAGAGGAAGTCGAAGTTCAAGCAGAGGCAGGAGAAGTAGGAGAATAGAAGTGAATCATAAGCTCGACAGGTTTGGGAGTAGAGAACTAAAACAAGACAGATTCTGACAGTTTATAATAAAGGGTTGGAGCCTCAAAATTGAAAGGATTGGAGTCCTTAGGAGTTGGTGATCCTAAGTCCAGGACGGTGCCCTTGGCAAAACAGAATTGGTGCTCTGGAGGTTGGAGCCTCACAAAAGTCCAAGTCCGTGCTTGGAAACTGATTACAACCATTTATATATTGTATCTATTTCATTGCATAGATTATTTTAATAAAATCATTTATTCCAGCTATCTATTTCTATGTTCCATACATAAAAAAATTTCCAGATAAAAAGAACAATTCAAAAGAAATATTGATTCACCCCCCCCCCCCCCCCCCCCACAGTATTTCCAACAATTGTTATCAGAGCGAGCTTCTTCATATTAGCCTAACATCTTGAAGA
The DNA here is from genome assembly GCA_000404065.3 of Pinus taeda. Classification (NCBI taxonomy): domain Eukaryota; kingdom Viridiplantae; phylum Streptophyta; class Pinopsida; order Pinales; family Pinaceae; genus Pinus; species Pinus taeda. The sequence goes on from APFE031006661.1 coordinate 106,786, forward strand.
AGGATTTGTAGTCATGATGAGAAATCACGAAGCATCAGGAAGACCTCCTCTATTCGACGACACCAATTTTAGTTTTTGGAAAAAGAAAATGACCTACTACTTAATGACCCTTGGAACTGAAGTCTGGTATTCAATTCTAAATGAGTACCCAATTCCTTCCACTCTTACAATAGATCAATATGACAAGAGGAAAGCCTACATTGCAAATGCAAAAGCCTTAAACTCCATCACTAGTGGAATCACTGATTCCAAATTTACAAAAGTCATGAATTGTAACTCTCCCAAAGAAATGTGGGATAAGCTAATTAGCTTATAAGATGGGGACTCAAAAGTCAAGAAGGAAAAGCTTAAAACTCATAGAAGGCAATTTGAAAGTATAAAAATGGATGATGAAGAAGATATTGCATCATACTTTCTCCAAGTATCTAAAGTGGTCAACCCTCTTAAAGGATTGGACGAAAACATTGAAGAAAGTACCATTATTCAAAAGGTCTTAAGATCTCCTCCAGACAGATTTGACTCGAAAATAAGTGCCATAGAAGAAATAAAGGATCTAGATACTCTCAAGATGGATGAACTCTATGGAATCCTCACTGCCTATGAGATGATAAAAGGTAGCCCAAGCTCCAAAGATGCAGCATTCAAGGCTTCAAAATCAAAGAATGGGAAAGAAAGGAATGACAGTAGTGACGACTCCGATGTGGAATCTAAATTGGTGCAATTTGTATGAAATATGAAGAAAGGATCTAAGCTAAAAGGTAAGTACCCTCTTATCTATTTCAAATGTGGAAAAATAGGTCATTATGTTGCAAAATGTCCTCATAGGCATGATAGTGATGATGAAAAAAATTATAAAATAATGGTATACAAAAAGAATGGGATCAATACGAAGAACCTCTTCTCTAAGCAAGATGAGTCTGATGAAGATTAATTTGTAGTCATCAAAAAGAAATTAGATGAAGAAAGTGACCATGTTGAAAGCCAAGAAATATTATTCATGGCATTCACAAATGATGATGACTCGAGGCAAGAATGAAATGTAGATGAACTATTAATAAGTGCCATTGAATAAAATGAGAAATTACATAATAAAATCATTTCTTTCAAGGTAGAAAATGAGGAAACAAAAAGAAGGGAAGATCTCTTGGAAACAAAGCTAAAAGAGAAAGAATAAACTTGCGAAAAACGTGAAGCCAAAATAGTATATCTGAGGAAGGAATTGGAGCAAGATAAAAAGGGTTAGAAAATCTCTCAAATACCTGTGACTATCCTAAAAAGTCAAAAACCTCAACATGACAAATCTGGAATAGGTTTTAAAGGAGAATAATCAAGTACTAAGAATAGTGTGAAAATCTATGTCAATGCACCTTCCAACAACCCAAAAGAAAAAAGATTATTTCATCAAAGGCTCATCCCAGATCCAAAGAATGAAGAGAGAATAACTCCAAAGAAGAATGTGGATTCGAATCATGGATATTACAACATATACAAACCAATATTCCATAAAAGGCCCATCTCAAATCCAAAGAATGAAGTGGGAGTAATTCCAAGCAAGAATGTTGATTCAAATCATGGCTATTACAATAGGTACAAAACCATCTTTTTTGGACATTGCTTCTATTGTAAAAATTTTGGTCATCGAGATAGATATTCATGGCTTACAAGAATGAAACACCAAAACTAAAGGATCAAATAAACAAACCATATGTCCGCAAAAGGCAGGGACAAATCAAGACCTACAATTTGTTTGATCCCTTGACCAAATTTGATCTGATTTGCTCATTATGCCACAATAATGGACACTATGAACAAAATTTCGCACTCAAAAGAGGAAAATAAAGAAGTGAGAATCCCAACATGGATAAATGTGGCCTAACTCTATATGCTCAAAATAACGAAAATCATTAGTTTGTGGATAGTGGTTGCTCCAAACACATGATAGGGGACAAAAGGAAGTTTGTCTCATTGAACAAAAAGAAAGGAAATGTATCCTTTGGAAGTGGATCTGCCAAAAATTTTTGGAAAAGGAACTGTTACTCTTATCGATGGAAAAGGAAAAGCTCAAAATGCTCTACTAGTAAACAGGCTCAAACATAACATCCTCAGTGATAGCCAAATCTATGATCAAGGACATAATGTTGTCTTTAACACCAAATACTGTGAAATAAGGAACTCTTCCTTAGGGGAACTTATGGTGAAAGGGGTTTGAACACTAGAAAACATCTACATTATAAATGAGATTCAAGAAGATAAATGTTACTTAAGTCAAACAAATGAAAGTTGGCTGTGGCACAAGTGACTTGGACATACAAGCTTTGAGAACTTGATCAATATCAACAAGATTAAAGTTGTACGAGACATCCCAAAGTTATTCAAACCAAATCAAGGAATATGTGGTCCATGTCAACATGGAAAGCAAACCAGAACCAACCACAAGACCAAGGAGTTTTCTACATCAAAGCCTTTGGATATCATCCATGCTGATTTATGTGGACCAACTAGAAATCTGACACTCCAATGAGAAAGGTATTTTTTTTTATTTGTTGATCACTATACTAGAATGATGTCGATATATTTTATAAAATATAAATCTAAAGCATTTGAGTGTTTTAAGAATCTTAAAGCTCTTGTAGAAAATGAAAAGGACTCAAAGATTAAGTGCCTCAAAACAGATAGAGGGGGAGAATTCACATCAAAATAATTCAATGAATTCTGTAAAATACATGCAATTAAAAGAGAATTCTCTACTGCCAGAACACCCCACCAAAATGGGGTAGTTGAAAGAAGAAACCAAATAGTTCAATAAATGGCAAGAACAATGTTATTAGCAATAGATTTGCAGCCAAAATTCTCGAGAGAAGTAGTCGAGACAACTGTCTATACCTTGAATCGAACTCAATAAAGACCAAATTATGAAAAAACTCCTTATGAATTATGAAAAGGAAGACCTGCTTCAGTAAAGTACTTCAAGATTTTCAGAAGTAAGTTCTTCATAAAAATCAATGATGGCTCACCAGGAAAGTTTGATTCTCGGGTTGATGAAGGGATCTTCCTTGGATACTCTACACGGAGCAAAGCCTACAAGTGCTACAATAATCGACTAAACAAAATAGTGGAAAGAATTGATGTAAAGATTGTTGAATATCTTCCAGAAAAAGAAATTAATACGTAGTTGATCCTCTCATTGAAGAAGAAGAACCTGAAAAATAAGAAATAGATCAAGAAGAATCCAAGGAAAAAGAACCACCTCAAACCCCTTCAAAGATGAAGTTTCCCAAAAAATATCACCTAGAAGAGCATATTATTGGCAATAGAGATGAAGGGATGCAAACCCGAAGAAGGATGATAATTACACCAAAGAAAAACGATATTTCTCTTCTATCCATGATAGAACCAGAAACATATACTCAAGCAAGTAAGGATCCTCATTGAGTAAAAGCCATGGAAGACGAAATGTCCCAAATTGAGAAGAATGAGACATGAGAGATGGTACCTTGTCCAAAGGATAAAAACATAATAGGAACCAAGTGGCTATTCAAAAAAAAAATTAATGAAGATGTACAAATCATCAGAAACAAGGCAAGGCTTGTTTGTAAAGGTTATTCACAAATTGAAGGAATTGACTTTGAAGAAACATTTGCACCAGTAGCTCGTCTGGAAGCTATCATGATGTTCTTGGCATTTGATTGCTCAAAAGGATTCAAAATCTATCAAATGGACGTAAAATAAACATTTATAAATGGGGAACTCAAGGAATAAGTCTACATGGAGAAACTAGAAGGGTTTGATCTAACAGAAGGAAAAGACTTAGTCTGTCAGTTGAAAAAGGAACTATATTGATTGAAACAAGCTCCTAGAGCTTGGTATGAAAGATTGTATCACTATCTACAACAACAAGGCTTCAAGAAGGGAGTGGTAGCAAGTAATCTCTACTTAAAGATGGATGAGGGTAAGTTACTTGTCACACTTGTTTATGTTGATGATCTGATATTTGCTAGCAATAATGATTAGATGAGCCATGAATTTTCTCAAACATGTCAAAAGAGTTTGAGATGTCGATGATGGGAGAGTTATCTCACTTCCTTGGACTACAAGTATCTCAAACTAGAGCAGGATTGTTTATATCTCAAGCCAAATATCTTAAAGACATGCTTAAAAGATCTGTAATGGAAGATTGTGCACCCATGAACACACCTATGACCACAAATTGCAAATTGAGAAAAAATGATGACTCCCCTCTAGTAGATGCAACTCATTACAGGTCAATAATTGGAGCCCTTCTATACTTAACTGCTACGAGACCTGATATTATGCAGGCAGTAGGAATGGTGGGAAGATTTCAATCAGATCCTAAACATTCCCATTTGTTAGCTATAAAAATAATTCTCAAATACCTGGAAGGAATTCCTAATTTCGGCCTTTGGTACCCTAAGAGCTCAACTCTTACTGTAACTGCATACACCGATGCTGATTGGGCCAAAAGTGTAAATGATCGAAAAATTACTAGTGGAAATGCATTCTTCCTGGGAGAATGTTTAGTATCTTGGCTCAGCAAAAAACAAACATCCATATCATTATCCACGGCCGAAGCCAAGTATATAGCTGTAGTAGACTGTTGTACTCAAATACTATGGATGAAGGAAGCTCTAAAAGATGTCAACATAGGTATAGATCAACCAATTACCATATTTTGTGATAACACAAGTGCTATCAGTCTCAGCAAAAATCCAGTGATGCACTCAAAGACAAAACATATACCAATCAAGTATCACTTCATTCGTGAACAAGTAGTTGAATAAAACATCATCTTGGAATATATCAATACTAAGGAGTAGATAGTTGGTATGTTCACAAAACCTCTTCCTCAAGATGCATTTAAACATCTTCGTCAAAAGATGGGAGTTATCTATTTAACATCACTTAAGTTGATTCAAAAACATGTTGTAGGACAAGAGGAGTAGTTCTACAGGGGGAGCAGTTCGACAGGGGGAGTCCTTATGCATTCCTTTGCCACTGATATCAAAGGGGGAGAGAAGAAGAATATTTCCATTAATAACAAAGGGGGAGATTGTTGGTATAGATATTCATTGATGTCAATATGGCAATATTCTAGGAAGCAAGAAGCCATGAGGAGAAACCAGAAGAAAGCGAAGACAGTCAAGCCATTAGAGAGACTATCAGAGGCAGAGGAATTCATCAAAATAAGAGTATTACAGAATATCAAAGAAGAGCTATTGAAGGAGCATAAACAAAGCTATCAGAGTTACGTGAGGAGCCATATCAGGAGTAATATATGCTACAGAGGAACTATCAGAATCTAATGGAAGACTGATCAAAGGAGCATAGAGGAAGATCAGGGAGAGTACAAAGAGAAGAAGACATAAAGAAAGAGGTAGAGCAATATATAGTATATATTTGCAATATACACTATCGGAGGTGGAGTATGTATATCTACATACATACATACATACATACACACACACACACACACACACACACACACACACACAAACACACACACACACACACACAAACATATATATATATATATATATAATATATATATATAATATCAGAGAAATCATATCAGGGGATTATATTATGTGCCACTACCTGAAACCCCCGACGCGATGTACATGTGCGGACCCAAGGATATATATGTCTGGGTGTATAAACAAGTGAAGTCCGCTAAATGTTTTGAACCATGTTTTTCCAGTGCATTTCATATATATTCGGCTCTAAGCCTTGCCACATTAAACATGCAAATTGCAAGATAAATATATATATATATATATATATATATATTTAATATATATATATATATATATATAATATTTTATTACATTGTGGACCCACTACAACATTATGAAATGCTCTATTTTTATATCACATCTGCCAATCAAAACTTGCATATCGCAATATACAAAGGGCTGTCACCCTTGAAAGCGCTGATTGCGATAAAGTATGCAAACCCACCGCAACATTGCAATATGGCTTAATACTATATCGCATCTGCCGTATCGCAAGTGTTTAAGGCCTTGCTGCATGGAAAGCTCCGATTGCAATATATGTTGTGGACCCAATGGATTCATCAACAAAAGTTTATAAAATATCGCGTCCAACAGGGGAATCAGTCATCGGCCATTGGTAATGTTATGGGCTCGACTTATAAAAGACGTTCAGGAGCCACGATTGCCAATTGCAATAATGTTGCGAAGGAGCAGACCCGATGCAGTTATAGATGTGGGCGTAATGCATTTGAATTCCAGCCTTAAGCATTCGGTCGGGTTTTTCCATATATTCTTGTGTATTTCAATAATTGTAGTGCCCAGGGTTTTTAAGGCCAAAAGCTTCAAATAACTGTTCCGATAGTTCAATGGGCCTAAATGATTGTGATTGCAATAGTGACGTGGCATGTGGCGCCTCCCTATTGGTACAGTCTCTCCATAAACAATGAAATCCAAAATATGAGTATTATTATTGAAAAAGGGCCTCTGTTACAGTTTTTAATATGCAACATTTTTTTGTGTATTTCGGTCCTTTCTTCTGAATTAACATGTTCTTGGAGTATTGGTGAAATCGAAGAGAAAGAGGAAGTTTAAAGTTGAGAATCTGAAGGACAAGCGAGTGTTGAGGAAGCCAAAGAGCGAGTGGAAAGAGGAAACCAATGGTCAGAGGCATCAGGAATACATAAAACAGGAAAAACAAAGAAAGAGAAGAGTGCATGTGAATAATCAGAGTTAGAGGAAGCCGAAGTTCAAGCAGAGGCGGGAGAAGTAGGAGAACAAAAGTGAATCATAAGCTCAGCAAGTTTGGGAGTAGAGAACTACAACAAGATAGATTCTGATAGTTTATAATAAAGGATTGGAGCCTCAAAACTAAAAGGATTGGAGTCCTTGGGAGTTGGTGCTCCTAACTCCAGGACTGTACCCTTAGCAAAATGGAGTTGGTGCTCTGGAGGTTGGAGCCTCACAAAAGTCCAAGTTGGTGCTTGGAAACTAATTACGACCATTTATATGTTGTATCTATTTCATTGCATAGATTATATTAATAAAATCATTTATTCCATCTATCTATTTGTGTGTTCCATATATAAATGTTTTTGCTAATAAAAAGAAAAATTGAAACGAAATACTAATTCACCCCCCCCCCCCCCCCTCTCAGTATTTCCAACACACACAACAGCATAGCACGCACCCTCAAGAAATGCCCTCCTGCCTAGAAAGAAATCGAAGGTGATCAAGACCTCGCTAGAACCCATCACATTGATGGAGGACAATTTACATGATATTCGTGACACAGTCATAAATGTCACCGCGAAGGCCATGCAACAATTTGAACAATGGCAGCAGATCATCCTAGGGGCCATCTAGATCAACTTGTGGGAGTTGTATACCCATGCATCGCAGGCTGGTACAGTGTCTACCAGCATGGCTATTGACACTTCAGAGGCTGCCGATATGTTATGCACAAAGCCTTCCAGTGCAATAGTGCTTCCAGATGGAGCACTTACCATGGAAAATGAGGCTGACAGGCCCACTATCAACACCTTTAACGGATTTGGGCTGAACTTAGCAGTGCTTCTGCCCGAAGCACTCCACCTCCCTCAGGATGGAGTAATTGTAGAACTGAGGGCCCAAGTGCACCACGCCCTCCAGGTAATCAACGAATGACTAATCAATAACAAACATATGGCCCTACAAAGAAATGTTGCCATCACCGCTGAGACCTAGGTGACCAACTAGAGGAATAAGATCATGTAGGTCATTGAGGAGGCATGTAGAATGGTCCTAGAGTTGGCCATTCTGGAGGAAGATCCAATCGAGGTACACATCTGTAAGTTGGCTAGAGGGTTGCGTGACACTCGGACTGTGATGACGCGAGTTCAGTTGGAGTTGAACCTGGAAATTACCGAGCTACAGTTGAGGGCCCATCCCTCCACACCACTAGAAGTAAAGGAATAGTGGGCAACTGCTGTCACAAGGGCAATCAAGGTGATGGAAAGTGCAGTAGCAGAATACACGCAATTGTTTGAGCAACCATTTGAGCTTCGAACAAGCTTACAGAAGGACCCAAATATACAATGGCTAGAGACAGAACCGCCTGAGCTACAACAACACTACGATGAAGTTAAAGGCATAATGCAAACCATCGAGTTGACACAAAGGCAAGCCAAGCTGCAAGAGGCCAAGCAGCTGAAGGAATAGGTGGACGCAGCGCTACACAAGGAAGCAGTGCTGAAGGCGACACTAAATCCCTAGCTGGTGGAAGCTTACGCAGTCACAAGAAATATTGAAGGCAAGCCTGCGTCTATTCAAGCAATGTAATAAAAGCTTCAGGCTAACAACACAGGAGCAGTGACCGAGGAGACAGTAGAGGACGTGAAGCAAACGGAAGCTTAGTGCATGACTGAGGTTGTGATCATATAGGTTGAGCTAGATAGGCTTCATGCAAAGATCTCCACACCTACCAAGTGACTCTTGGGCGAGTCACGATGTTTGTGTTGGAGGCATGTTGGGAGCGGGATCCTCGAAGGGTAATTTTGGGGCTAAAAGACCATGTTTGAGTCAAATTTTGTAATAGAATTGTAAAGTCTCTGCATTTTGTGGTCGCAGAGCGTGAACGTGTCATCTATCATAAAGGGTAGTCCACCCTTACTTTTGTAAAGTAAATTTAGCTCAAGATATCTACCCATGGTCTGCAGACCATGGGATTGTATTAAAAGAGCTAAGATATAAGTAGTTATGGAGACATATAATGTAAGAGAGTGGTAGCTTTGAAGCGAAAAGTTTGAGTCTTGGGTTGTAGCGTAGGTAGAGGCTCTGCAACTGAGTGCATAGAGGCCTAGGGTAGAAGTCTACATCTCAGTGCGCTAACCCCTGCAGCTGTGTGCATAGGGCATATAGAGTTTGTAAACACTTGGAAGATATCAATAAAGATAAATATTCAACAATTCCTGTCTTTATTCTATCAATGCATCTTTATATGTTATGTATGAATTTCCTTTATTATGCTTATGTGATGCATGAACGAATGCAATTACGTTGAATAATTGAATGTAATTACGATTATATGTTTATGCAGTATTAACTATAGTTATTTGATAAGATAAGCAAGTCACTTAGATTAATTGGAGAATCTACACGGCATGTTATCATAGCAGCGCAAAACTACCTGAGCAGCAGGCTAGGGCTAGGTGAAGGTCGATCATACCCTTTCGTGGAGGTATTGTAGGACAGAATAAAGGGCTCATCTTGCAAGCCCTAAAGCGAGGGGACCTACCCGAAGCTAGGGATAGAGGCTACCGAACGACATCACAAACATCTAAGGGTGTGAAAAATTGGTTCTAACATCCCCCAATACTACTTGAGTTAGACTTTAGTCCGCACTCCATGCAATGATGTCGAAAGGGCCAGTAGTGTAGGGATTTGTTTTTCTAATTAACATTTAACCTAGGTCATGCCCCCTCAAGCCAAAGAATGGTTCCATTGTTGGGACCAGAATCAAAATAAGAGATGTGTGATGTTGCATCACTAGAATCCGACTAAGAAAGAGATCAGAGACTGGTTGGATAGGAAGATCCATGGATTCACGACACAGGAGAAGAGAAACACGCAGCTGATAGAGAAATAGTGGTTGGACAGATACTTGTATACAAATATCCACGAGATATTTTTCTGATACTTCCCAATTGAGCTATACGAGTGGATCACGAAGCTAGCAGATAGTCAAGGAAGGTGGAAACTTGACGGTCCTATCTTTTGGACCCTAGAGCTAGTGTGAAGGTTTGAAGCATTGGAGCATAAGATCGCTCGCGCTGTCAATCATTGGCTCAATCGTGTCATAGGAGGATTTGTGACTGAATTCGCGGTTGAAACTTCAGTCAGCTATAACAAGGCAGAGCGACGCTTTTTCAAAGGACCACGAGGTTAGTACATAAAATCTTTAAATACCTGGATTAAAATGCTATTGAGTGAAAAAAGGGTTATGCAGCTACCTCGATGTTCAGAACTACGTGAAGCAGAAAAAATGACAAGAATGAAGGAAAAAAGGGACCAGAGTATAGTCCATTGATTTCACCTCTCCTAGGTGACAATGAAGAGATAGTGAAGGTTTCTCCACGAAGCGTTATTTAGTTAAGAATACAAGGATTCCTGCGAATCCCACCTCTGCCCACACCACCTCCAGCTTCACCACCATCCCTTCCAACTTCACTCGTACCACATCCACCTCCACCACAGTTCAGTATGGAAAATAGAGTGAAGCTGCTATTGTTCAAAGGCTTTGGAAATGAGGACCTAGACCAATTTTGGTTCGTTGTGAGGGTTGTATGGGAAGCTCAAGGTGTTACAATCTATAAGATCGCGTGCTAACCTGGTATATTAAGTACTCTAATGATAACCTGAATGTTGGAGTGGTAGACATCCAGACAACACTGAATAGAGAATTCAGTAGGCTTAAATCTGAGGCACAGTCGTTTATGGGATTTGTTAGCCCCTAAATCTACATTAGGCTGAAGAAAGGTAGGTCTAGGGTAACATCAAACCACACTTAACCTGGTAGCTAGCCCTACCAGGTCGAGAGAGATCTCTTTCCTTGTTAATCTCAATTAGAATATGGCAACTAGGGCTTGAGATGACTGAACATAAATGCTGATTTTAGGCTAGGTATATTAGGTCAGAGGATTTTGTTTGATCTCGATGGTTGATTGTTGGATCAAATGAAGCAGCCAGCGTTGGGTTCAGGAAATCAACTCAGACTTGCAGGAGGCTCTGTGCGGCGAGGTAGGTAGGTGTTTTGGCACTTTGCATTGAGTGTGATGGTAAATATATGATCATTGAGGAGTTGGATAGGGCATGTAAAGTTCATGAGTCCTCTTCAAACAATAGAAAACATTAAAAACTAAATGTAGTCCCAAGGCAGAGCACTCAATATCAATGGATTCCACCTATCTATATTCATTCATTTAGTTATAAAGAAAGAAATATATGCTGGCACATATAACACATGAGATAAACTAAATAACAAAGGAAGAAACAATGCCATGACACATCACCACAAGAATATCACAAAATGCTGCAAAACCCTGGTTCATTTCCTTGCCAAACTGCAAAAGTGATTTACAATGAAGCTCAAAGCATCCACAAGAGTCCAATCTTTATAAATGACTAAGAAAGTACATAATATAGGCATCAAACCACCTATGCTATCCATAAGGGGTCAAATCCATGAGTCAAGGAGTTGTTTCAACAACATCTAAGCTAGGAACTAGAAAATAGGTAGTGGAACAACTTGTCTCCAAAACCATGGAAACTGATTCATTCAACCTCAAACCACCTCTAACTGATGTATCCACCCCCTCAAGTCATTTTCCATCAAATTTACATCATTTACCATCACAAATTTACCAAGGAGAAGAGAAAAAGTCAACTGATAGTCAAACTAGGCAAAATTCTGAGTTTTTAGGCAAAATTGGCAAAAAATTGTCTGATGCACAGTGCCCTAAGCCTAATGCTCAACACCACTTAAAGGCTAGTTTTGGAGGCCTTCCACTTCACCAAATCAGGAGCAAGATAGCTTGTTGGAAAGATCTGCCTGTCTAGTTTATAGAAAACTTTGAATTTTCTAATGTGGAGTTGATTTTCACCTTCAAAAATCATTTCTCCCAAGTATGGTTCTGTGGGTCCAAAAAGTGGCAGAGAGGGCATTTCTCAGGTAGTTTTTGCCCTTTAGGTGACCCAGATCTCCTCCAAATTTTATGAAACTTTTTGGGTTTCATTATTTTTCCTTGAGGAATCCAAAACTACAAGCCATTTTGCAAAATACTGAGCCAACTCAATGCGCAATGCCACTTGAAAATTCCTATGTTTTTAATTACAAAATTGTAAAATGACAAAAATTTCCAAAAATTTCTTCAAATTTGGTAAGAGGAAAGCTTACTAACCACTTTGCTGAGCTAATGAAGCTTCTGCCAAACTTTTAATTTTATCTTGTTCTTTCTTAGCTCTCAAGGCTCTCTTTAACTTAGCTTTAAGCCTGTTTACCCTTGTCTTGCAAATCTTATTCTGAGCTAAGTAATGATAAGCCATATGGTGCATCATTTTCTTTTCTTTTTAGCTTTCTCAAGCATCTTCTCAAGGTGAATGTTCACCCTCTCCAACCACGATTCTCGGTCAACCTCAATTTATTGCTCAAGGGATGTCATCTTGATTTTTCTCCGCTTTTCCACTTGCCTATTTTCTCTAATCGTTTGCAACTCCGTAATGGCTTGCTTATCTTCCAATTGCTTGTTTTCTTGCTCAAGAAAGTTGATAATCCATTTGGCCCTCTCAAGGTCAAGTGATAAGGCTTGGATTTTAGCCTTCTTATCTTTCATAATCATGTCCTTGAATCTTGAGATTTGAGAGCCCAAATGAGTGACATCCTCCTCAATCAAGAAAAATTCTTTGTCTTGCCCTTTAGTAGGGCCCTCTTCATGCATCTGTTGATTTCCTTTGTCTCTGCCCTATACCTATTTAGCTGTAGAAGAAGGAAAAGCCCATTTCACCCCCAGTGAAGATAGAATTTTCCTATGGTCTGGTGAAGAAAACGAGACCCCTTCCACCCCTAGTGGAGATAGTACTCTTTTGGAAGTTGCAAAAATCATCCTAGTGCCTCTTTCATAAGTAACAAACACAGGAACATGAGCCTCTTCTGTTTTAATTTTAGGCTCTTTTTGTTGCACAGAAGGTTCACCTTCCTCTTGAGGATTTGAAAATATTTGAGGCCCCTTGAATCATTCATGGGCAATGAAATTTTCCCATGACACTCCCAACTAAGTGAGCTGATGAAAAACAACAATTTTGATGACAGAAAAATGATAAATACTATTGAGCTGCTATGTAAATGGTTTTGTTTTTGCAACCACTGTCATCCTCTCTATGTTTTTACATATGAAATAAGGAATGCTCATCATTTTGACCCTAGTGAAGTGCATAAGCAATCTGATATGGTAGGAATAAAGTCTGGAGAACCTACCCTCACAAGTAAAGTATTTGATGATAAGCTTCATGAGTGGAACATACCGATCCTCCAAGAATTTGAAAGGAAACACCTTGCAAAGTTTACCATGGTATTTGGCCTTGATATAAGGTTCATAATGCTTCTTACTGATATTCTACCTTTTATTCCACTTTTCCCCTACATCTGGCATTCTTGTAGCTTCTATAATGATAGCTGGTGAAAGAGTGAAATTGACCCTAGCAAGATGCACCACATTATTTTCCATGTTTATGACAAACCGCCTTGCTAATTCATGGTGATATTTGACCCTCTCAACCATTTCACAAAACTCAAAACAAGACTAATATCTGAAGCATGTGGTGGCTAGAGAGTAAGCAAGGAGTTCACTCATGCTAATAGGTTCTTCCCTAATGATTTTTCCACGGTTGTGAGGTTTCCTGGGCTGCACATTTCTTTCCCTTGAGCTATCACTAAGTGTTTCTTCTTCAAAACTTGATTCACTGCTTCTTTCCATGATGTTGGTCTTAGGGATGTGATGTGATGATCGTATGATGTACAATGACAATGGGTGAGAACAAAGAAGATGAGTATGAAGAGATTTTTCAAATGTGAAATGGAGTAGCGGAATGAAGGGAAAGATTTAGGAAACTAGGGTTTTGACTTATGAGGGACTTAGGGTTTAATGAAGGGAATTAGTTTCTTAGGGGAGTAGGGAAACAGAAAATGTAATTAATGGGTAGTTTTAGGGCAATGAATTTGGGAAAAAGGGACAAAGGATGTTGGTTTTACAATGAAGTTGGTTTTTTGCAATGAGTATGGAGGCAAGCTAGGGTTTTCATTTTAGGAAGCAAAACTCATGCACAAAACATGAAAAAGACTTATTTCAGCTTGGGATATATGAACACTTACTTGTGGGAAGTGAATGCAGCATTTGGGAGAATTTGAGATGAATTTGAGTGGTTTTGGAACCTCCCTGGCCAACGTGTAGCGCACTGGGCCCAATGCGCAGCGCCTGCCTGATGCACAGCGCCTGTGTATTTTTACACTAGTAGAAACTGTCTAATGCGCAGCACTGGTCTAATGTGCAACACCAACCCTTTGATGCACAGTGCCAGGAAAACTTGCTGCAAAAACAGGGTTTTCTTCCTCCTTTGCTCAATTTCCCTCCAAATTGTGATTTTGGCTCTTCACTTGATGTTTTGCACAATGAAATGAATGGCAAGCATTATTTCACTTTATAAATGGATGCACTTTAATTTTTCCTCATTGCAAACCCACTTTTATAAAGTCTTAGTCACTTTTTCTCAAAAACTCTGTTTTTCATTTGAAGTTTGACTTTTTCTTGACCATTTGATGGACTGATGCATTGGTGTTTTTGTTTTTATAGTGGCTGGAGTTGGCAACGTGACCAAGAACAGCTGTTGAACTTATTACATATAGAAACACTTAAATTACATTAAATTTATAGATAAAATGGAAAAACTCTGTTTTCACCTCAAAATAGAGTTTTGAGTTTAAAAAATAATAATAATAATAATAATATTGAGCATATCAAAAGTAAATTTATGATTTGATGAACTTATTAATCCTCCTCATGTGCATGCTAACCTTTTTATTCAATTTTGGATGACCATGATGACAAACCCTAGACCTAGTGAGACTAAAACCCTAAAACTAATTTTTATAAATGAAATGAAACAGGATGACAATAAATGAAATTAAAAATGTGAAAACAGGTCATGAGGGAAATTGGCATGAAACCACTACCATCATTTGATCCATGACCTAATGGAATGCAGCTGATCAGATGAGACACCTAATATGCGTGCAAAAGAGAAATTTGATCACTGATGGAAGTGTGAAGATACTGACATTAACAGGATTCAAAGAAATCGCGATGAAACCAGGTGAGATTCTATGGAAACTAGATTAGAGGTTGAAGTGTACAATACGTGAAGCCAACATGAATTTTATAGACGGACATCATCGCGAGTGGTTTGTGGCTTTGATACTGCCACATTTAAGGGTTGCATTGTCACAGAAGAAGATAACAACTCAGGCAGAGGAGTTGGAGATCGCAATGAGGCTGCATGAAGCACTAATGAAAGATCCAAATCTGGGGGTTTAGCAGATCCATGCGCCATTGAAAAATATTTGCCTTGAGATGAAAATCTTGAAGCAGGACAAGACAATTCGACTAGAAGTGTGTGAAGAGGTATGGTGTCTAAAATGCAAGAGTCTGGGGCATCACAAAGACCATTGTCTAATCTTTGTGAACTACCTTACAGGAAGAGGACCAATTCCTTTGATGTTGGAAGCTCAAGTAGGACCAATAGTAGGGCCTACATTGTGGTATGCTATATGTCAAGTAATAGGAAAACATGCCATGGATAACTATCATTTGTTACAAAATTTTGTACAGACACTGCAACAGTTGTTCTACAACTTTTGTAGGTCGGTAGGGCATGACGAGCACACTTGCAGGAGCTATGAATTAATGATGGATAGAACTCCCACCTATAAGGTTCAGGCAGAAACACAGCTCCCTAACCATAGTGTAGGGATGGCGTAGATAGGATTTCAGGGGCGCGGATGTGGCTGAGTCGAGGAGGACCTAGTAGATGTTGGGGACAGTTGATTTGCTACAATTGCGGAGGACCACGACACTATGCCCACGATTGAATTAAACCAACACGTCCATCGTGCAAGTATTGCACGTTATTTGATCATGAAACGAAAGATTTTCCTACGCTGATAACTAGGATATGTGGCAAAGGAGTGCTACCACCTCCACCAACTCAAAACCTACAGATGATGAAGTCTAAGTCGTGTGAAGAGAATCCAAATATAAATATAGTACTTAGAAGTGGAATTCCGATAGGAGATGACAAGGGGAAATAGACATAATATAGTACATGGGTTCGCAAAGCTCTGGTGAAGGAGGCTAAGTTCGATTTGGAGTGCACATGTGAAATATTCATGGAAGCTAAGAAGAGCTTCGTTAAGGCCTCCACCTTAGGCAACAAGGATAAGCCTGAGAAGGAGATGGACCCCTCTGTGCTCACAACTTTCTTGGAGACCTGTATGAAGTCACTACGTGATAGTAAGGTTGTGAAAGGGTTACAAGAGCTCATCAATAGATGCACTGGAACCACGCCTGGTGAGCCACACATAGTACTAAATATTGGCAAGAATTAAACAAGGATGGGACATGGGATGAGACTGACCACGTAGATAGGAGAGTATGAGATAGATTAGGTTATTTTGGACCTTGGGTGAGACTCGAACATCCTACCGAGGTAGACTTGGGAACAGATGGGGAAACCCACACTACAATGGTCTTCGATTCAGCTAAGGATGGTAAATCAGCAGAATATCATCCCCATGGGATGGTTGCATGGGGTGATTATGGATATTTAGGGAGCGAGCGCGCTAGCTGATTTTGAAGTAATAGAGATAGCAAATGATAGCAATCCCTATCTTTCGCTCCTAGGAGTTGACTGGACCACTGATATGAATAGGGTAATCAATCTAAAGAAGCGGAAGATGATCTTTGAGAAGAAATTACTATGTGTAATAGTACCTCTAGATCCTGCTGAGGGATCATGCTATACGGAACCAATCTGCAATTATGAGAGTGATGACGATTTGGACTGTATCTATAAGATAACAGTGCGAGACCAAGATTAGGTGAATCCCACCACAGATGGATGAATTACATGGGATCACAAGAGTTCTTGCACTTCAGACTCTGATGAAGAGTTAGAGCGCTGGAAGAATTGGTTACATGAAGTGACTACACTGAACTGCAACATGATGACCCGATAGTTGTGCTGTGTGTCCTTAGAGGTAATAAATCTTCCTACTTAAGATGGTATGAATCAGGTAGATATATTTCTAGATGTATTTGAAAGGGAGGTACCAGAAAAGCAGTGCTTCCAAGCATTGGACTGGGCACTATGCACTACACTTGCAAGATGGTGAGGTACGCATAAGGGAATCTTTGATGATTGGTGCGAATGTAGGAGAATGATGAGAACATGATTTGAGAAGCCTAAGATGTGAATCACAAACAAACAAGATGGACAGGATGATCTGTGTGCGCATTTGGCCAAATGGACCCAAGCTTATGGAGAAAAGCCCCAACCTAAATGGGTGCCCTTGTTCTGTCACACCGTGGATATTGTCCCGGTGAACTAGTATGTAGAAACCGAGCTTTGCCATGGGACAGAGGAATGGGATGTCCTACATGAGGGATTCATGATGACATTTAGTTTTGAGGACGGGTTTGACAGTATTGATGAAGCGCTACAAGAGGTGAAAGAAACAATATTTAGGATATCGCAGGATCTTGTAGACCTGATTCAGCCTAAATGGGATACTCAGTTGAGTCACGCGATAGAATTTTATAATGTAACTGCTAAAGAAGAGGACAAGGATCTATGGAAGATTAACATTCCAAAAACATAAGGTCACCGCGAGGTTCAAGGACTATAGATTGAGAACCCCGATATAACTGCATTGTTGAAAATGAAACAAGTAGACATTAGTATGGAGGTAGTACCCAAATTCGTGAATATTGGAGACTATTGGGACGACACGAAGGTGGATAAGGTCGCTGAATTACTTAGTGAATACTAGGATTTATTCCCTACCAAGTTCATGAATTTGAAGGGGATAATTAGGGACCTAGGTATGATGAAGATCACATTAAAGCCCAACGCGAAGCCAGCTAAGCAAAGAACTTACCATCTCAATCCAAAATATAAGAAGAAGGTCCACTTAGAGCTAGACAAGATGCTCACGGTAGGCATCATTGAGCCATTGGAAGAATCTTACTGGGTAAGTCCAATGGTGGTATAAGAAAAGAAGCAGAAGGATGAAATAAGTATATGTGTTGATCTCAAAAAGCCGAATGGTGCTTTTGTACATAATCCTTTCCCAATTTTGTTCATTGATGAAGTGTTGGACAATGTAGGTGGCTAGGAAGCATATTCCTTCACTGATGGGTTCTCTGGGTACCACTTATCAAAATCGCACCAGAGGACATGAGCAAGACAACCTTCACCACTGAGTGGGGTTGTTTTCAATACATTGTAATGCAATTTTGATTGAATAATTCACCTACGATCTTCTCGTGTGTAGGTGTTTTTGCTTTCAAGGAATTTATTCATAAGCTCGTGGAAGTATATTTTGATGACTTGACCATGTTTGGGCTAGTTAAATTCCATGTAGCAAGCTTACACCTAATTCTAGATACCTATCGAAGATAACAAATCGCACTCAATCTCAAGAAGTGTATGTTTTGTATTCCTTTTGGGAACCTATTGGGGCATGTGGTTTGCAGACAAGGGCTGATGTTAGACCCCGTGAAGATCGTGGTGATACTAAACTTGGAAGCATCGAGGAGTGTGAAACAGTTGCGCACTACCCTAGGACATACAGGATATTATAGAAAGTTTATCAAAGGCTACGCCCAGTTCACCGGGCCTATGGAGAAATTGTTGAAGAAGGATGTCACATTCTGCTAGAATGATGACTGTAAAAGGATCTTGGATATATTGAAAGAAAATATGGTCACCGTGCTAATTCTGTTCTTTCTATATTGGAAGAAAGAGTTTCACATACATGTCGACGCATCATGTATAGCGTTGGGAGAAGTACTAACACAGGTTGGCAGAGAAGGCTTGGACCATCCTAACCAGTTCGCAAGCTAAAGATTATCCAAAGCAGAGAAGAATTATTCCACCACCGAACGCGAAGGGTTAGCTATGGTGTATGTGCTCTAGAAGTTTAGGCACTACTTGCTAGGAGACCATTTTAAGATGTATATGGATCAATCCATGCTAAAGTACCTGGTCAATAAGCCTGTGTTGGGGGGGAGAATCTACAGGTGGCTCTTATTGTTCCAAGAGTATGATTTTGAATTTATTGTGAAGCCTAGATTACTGAAGTTAAGACCAAACCATCTATCCTGCATCGCAATAGGGGAAGAGCCCACTAATTTGGAGGATGGAGTGCCTGACGCGCAGCTATTTTCTATGCGCGTCACGGATGGTCATTTTGAGGATATACTGCATTTCCTAATGACAGGTACTACACCGGAAGGATACATTGTCCAGCAATAGAAGGAATTAGTGGTGTGCATGGCAGATTTTTCTGTCATGGCTGGGAATCTGTACAAGATGGTGACTAATGAGATATTACAACGGTATGTACCTGAGTTTGAAAGAAGCAGCATCCTCACGGATGCTCATGTGGGCACCACAAGAGGACATTATGCACAGAGGATTGCTTTGTTGATTAAATTGTTATAATTCCATTGGGCCATGGAGTCTAAAGATTAAATGGATCTACATCAAATTTTGAAGGAGTTTCATAGGGAAAGGTAGGTTGCACTAGTTGGATCATTCAGAATTTTAAATTAATTATGAAACATAAGAAGCGTGAGTTTTAGTAGAAACTAAGGAGAAATGAAGAATTCCTTAATTTGACTTCAACAGAAAACATATAAATTACTAACAGCCAGAATAGGGTGTCCTGTATAACATATCATATTTGTCCCAGTTTATGTTATGTAATTAATCTTTTCAGAAATATCAAAGAAAAGAGACAATGAATAAACACATAAACAGAAGAAGAACATCACCATTTCATACACCACATGAATCCTGTGAAAATGTCCCTGTATTATTGATGCTTCCTGCAACTTTGAAAAATTACAATTTTAAGAGGAAACTATATTCAACAATCAACCCTTAATACTTCAAATTGTGAACCATTTATACAAATAATTACAAAATCGTTGTCTCAACCGACAATGTATTATTAGCATTATTCTAAATAATAAAATAGATTTTTTGCAGAAAGATAGGCAAGGTGGACAACTATATGGAGAGGTGGCTCTGTTTTGGAGGATTCGGTTGATGAATCAACCTATAACTATGCTATGTTTGATGTTGTGTTCATTGATGTGTTGGCTAATAATTATTCTTGCAACTGAGTTAATTCAGTCCAATAAATCACATAGTTCCTCCCACCTTTTCTCATCTGGAATGGTTAATTTAATTACCATTCGGTTAATTTCATCAACATCAGTATACTTTTCAAAGTTTTGTTTCACTATGAAGATTTGTTTTACCTCATTCTGGATCAAGAAGTCATTTCCCATTGTCTCCAAAAATGCTCTGGCTATCATGTTGCCTTTTGTACCACTAAACTTAACACTCCTTTTGGCCACTTCCTTCATTTTTAAAACATAATATTCTTGAGTAATGAGTTTATCATTAATGACATATATGTTGGGCAATCCTTTCTGAGTTAAAGATTTGTTCCTCTTGAAAAACCTATTTAATGCTAGCTTTAGTGTTTCCCACCTTTCCTCCAATTGATAAATGAGGTTTATTAGAGTCAAAACTTTCTTGACTTCCAAGATGGTCGCAATCCTGTCAATAATTCCTAACTCTTCAAGTTCATATTTAGTCTTTGAATTCAGGAATTTGATGATATTGGAGGCTTCTATAGGCATGTCTCCCAGCTTTTCCCTTACTTGTCCAATGGTTTCAATGGCCTTTTGTATTAATTCTTTCTGT
The DNA here is from genome assembly GCA_000404065.3 of Pinus taeda. NCBI lineage: Eukaryota > Viridiplantae > Streptophyta > Pinopsida > Pinales > Pinaceae > Pinus > Pinus taeda. Next base: position 127,380 of record APFE031006661.1, read on the forward strand.
TCAAAGATGATTTGGATGCATGGCCAAATCTCATTCATAGAATCCATAATACCCATCCAAATGGTTTCCTTGGATTGGGACAAAGTCTTACCAATTGATGTATCCTTCTCGGCCTTCTGTAATCTCTCCAACAGTCTTTGTGACTTTTGCACTTGAACTAGACGAGAAGCTTCGGTTTTGGATTTCTATTCTTCTAATGCTTTGAGCTACCCATGCAATGACTTAGTTTCTTCTAACTAGATTGATATATTCTCCAGTGTCTTAGTCACCTATTCAATGCTTGTAGTTTGAGTCGAATAAGTTGTTGCAATTGCTGCTCCTGTGGTTGGGAGCTGAGTGATGGCTATAGCATCAAGGGGAACTATAGCCATCCTTTGACTCTGGTCATTCTCTTTAATAATTTTCTCCATTTCTGCCTCCATCTGTTTGATCTGAATATTCCTCTATGATTAGTTTTATCATGCTATCCTTCCGTGTTTCATTTTCTTCAATGTCTTTAGTTAAGGGATCCTCTGTAGCTGGCAACTTTAGCTACTTCATCAATGCGAAAATGTCTAGATTTTTCTTCTTAATGGTCTCCTCTGTAGCATTAATATCTTTAGGATCATATCCTATATTGACTACCAAATCTTCCAAAGATTTGATCCTATTGTCCTTTGCTAAGGAGGATACCTTTTCCATTTCCAACTAGGACTAAATCGTAGTGTATAAAACCTATAGCTTAGACAATGGCATGGCATTATTAGTTAATGTAGAATAAATCATCTCAGCGGTATATTTATGCATCTCAATTTGATCAATGTGATGGATATATTTAGTGTTTCATTAAAATGTAGTACTCTTTTAATCTGTTGATGTATTTGGATGTGGAATTTGGGCCTCGAGGAGGGCCATCTGCATCTTTCTCTACTCTGTGTCAAAAACTGATAATAATCTACTCTGTGAGTTGGAGGTCTGCTTCCAAAACTGATTGTAGGTATTGTTCTTAAGAATTTTATTCTTAAGTTTAATCTCTCAGTACCTGTCAAAAACACTATTTTCCTTCTCTCCTCGGACATTTTGTGAATCTATCTCTGTATCTTTTTGACCTTGTGACGTTGAGGTTCCAATAGCAGATATAACAAATTTCTTGCTTGTAGGTGGTGATTCTTTAATTATAATGGCATCATGATCTTCTGTCTCCTTTTCAATATCTGCTAAGAGTCACTTTCCTATAATTGATCCTTAACTCCTTGGCCTCACTACCTATTGTTGATGATGATCCCTCCTCTCTGTGTCTTTTACTTGTTTTCTCTTAAGGAGTGGGAGCATATAAATTTGAAGTAGAAAATAGTTGTTCTTCAGCTTCTTGCAATGTATTCTCTGTTCATTATGCTTTATTTTCATATCTCTCTATCTCAGTTCTTGAGGTATGGACATAGGGAGTAGTTTTGTTTTCTACTCTCAACTTGGAAATAATACCCCAAGGGTCATAAGACCATGTGAAACTCAGGCTGAATTTCATTTTCTTAAGAATTTTGTTTGCTTCTTCTCCCATTTTCCTAGTATTGCATATGAATGGGCCCACCTGCGTATTTATGCGAAACTGCAACTTCTTCTTTACCACCACAAAGTGAATATCATCTGAATTTAACATTTGTTTGATGTATTCCAGGGAAAAAATCCTCATGGGGAGGTATTTTTGGAGCTTATATGGTGCTAATTCACATACATAAACTCTTATTTCTATATAGTTTTGGTATAAATATCAATCTCCAGTCTTAGCCTGAGCTGTAAAATGCAGAACCCTTTTGATGTCTTCACTGATTCCAGGTTGTGTAGAACTATTTAGGATGTTCATTGCTGGGTGAAAAAACTCCTCAATGAATTGTTTATAAGAAAATTCCTGTTGCTCTTTCATGACCAATGAATTCCAAAATATCACATGCTCCTAGTTTCCCTCACCATCTAGCTTCTGCATAGCAAAACTGAACCTATCTGCATGTTAATAAAGAAACATGTAGATTAAAACAAAATTGTAATTAAACACTTGTTATGTTGGAAATTTCAGAAATTGCTCATGAATGTTCTCAGGAAAGAATTGACTGAAATTGAACAAAATGGATGGTTTTCTATCTGTGAGAAAGATGAAAAGGAAACCTAGAATGGGCTCATCAAACCACTCATCAGAATAATAACCCAAAATATATGAAATTATGGATATAATCTATTTAGCTTGATCAGGGAAGATTAAGGAAGGGTATGGAGGGTTTTTCTTTGGTAATTGGGCATTTTCTGGTAAGAAGATCTCAAACATTTTGGCGCTTGTAGCGAAATCAAGCTTTTGATAAAGCTGGATGAGGGCTTCTAAGGAAAATGGGCCATTTTATCCACAGGGGGGATAGCATCATTTGTTTTTAGATTGGGTAGTAATTGTAAACAGGGTGTCACCAGATGGAGTCATAATGACTCTTTGGTTGGGAACATAATAGGCTTGGCATTTTCTAGTGAATTTAGGGGTATGGACGGTCGGAGGGAAAATATAATGAGGAATATTGGACTCCCAGAGTCAAATTTAATCTATTTTGTCAGCATGTTTGTCCTCCAGCCAACAGTAGAGCTCCAAAAATTCATAGTCACACTATGTTTCGCTAATCCTGTAATCCCTATCAGCTAAAGGAATATGATCTAAGTCTATGGGTGGAGGGATTAGTGGATTAACTGGATTTTTCCTAGCTCTTGCTCTTTGGAAGCATGATTAGTTCAGTGAATGATAACTGTGATAGAAGGGAGAGCTTACAAGGAATAATTCTAGGTTATGAGCCGCCAAGGGAAAAGCATAAAGCACTAACAATTTTGATCTGGTCTGGTTCAGAAAATGCTTTGAAAATGGTCGTTGTGCAAAAACTGTGAATTACAGGGAAAAAGCCACTAAAAAGGAGAAAGAGGATGGTTCCAAATCTTTCAAAGTCAGAAAAGAAATTTCCATTGGTTTTGCATAGGACCATTAAAGATTGAATGTTACTTGGGGAGGAAAATTGAATGGTCAATAGTAATTCTCATAGGAGAAAATTTAATTGGGTAATGGGTATGGAACATGGTGCAAGATGAGTGGTAGAGGTGTCTAGGTAGGGACATGGTTGAGAAGATGAGGGGAAGGCTATTTTTTGGAGTGGGTAGTAAGTAGTACGCAGTTTCGAAAGGGGAGGGTGCAAAATGAGGGGAAGGTAACACATATGGATGGAGCCCGACGGAGAATACCGCCTTTTCGGACCCCCCGACAGTAAAGGTAGGATGGAGAGGGGGGCCAAAAAAGGATAAGGGTCATCGATCATGGAGATGGGCGAACCCTAAAGCTTTAAGTGCGGCCCCCTTTTAACCATAAATGACAAAAGGAATTTTGTCCACATGTGCCTTTAATTTGTTGCTTTTGAACTTTACGATAAAGCTTTGAAATATAAAACATGCAAAATAAACTTTATCCCCATTATGCCCCTTTTTGCAATGTCTTTGAGACTTAGGGAAAAAAGGCACATACATATATTTATAAAACCAACTACTTCTTCCTACCCTTTAACTAAACTAACATTTTTATTCTTATAAAGGGGTTCACTGTGACTAGCAAACCCACGTTATTTTATTTTATGAAAAAAAAACTACTAAATCCTATCCCTTATTTCTCGTATTGATTCAGATTAAAAAGTTGAGTCAATGTCAGTTTGTACCTAAGTATTGATTTATAAAGATTAAACTGTTTGGAAAATCTTTATTCTCTAATCTAATTTACAGAAATTTAAACATGTTTAACCATGATTATATTGTATGATTAAACAAATAACTAGTTATTGTGGCATTTTCAACAAGATGCACACAACCCTTATTTATCAATGATAAGAGAACTGTCTATCAGTAATGGCATTTAGATTTGCAACAATTTTAGTATTATTTTATTTTTTGTTTTTTCTTTCTTTTGATGGGGTTCTATCTTTCATTCTTCTTCAATTTTTTTGTTTTCCTCTTTTTCTATTTATACCCTCTTTTCATTTTTATTCTATTTTCCTTCTATTTGGACATCATTTCAGATTGACAATTATTTACAATATAAGATTTCTGAGATAAAATACTCAATCACCTTGAGATCCTATAAATTATAGGACCCTAACAGGTTTCATTTACAACAACAGCCCTGAGGTATGATTCTTTTTACTGGAAATAGGGGTAGGTAATTTTCACTGATATTGTATTTTGACTGTCAACACCATTTTTATGCCTTAGCTCTGACCCCGTTAAGTTGTGACTCTTACCACTTCCTTTATGCATGACATATCTTGGCGGTGGAACTTGCCTCCTCATGGATACGATAGTTAGCACCTTTTTTCCGTTTTGTTTTCCATGAAGTAGTTTTTCAATACTTTTTGAAACTCCTCCTTCTGACCCACCATGACCTAGAATCTAAGCCACATGTCCTCTTCTTCATCTCTTTTTTGGATATACCCTAGGAGGATTCCACCATTTTTATCCCTTGTGATTGCCACTTTTTATCAACCTACATCTTCATGATGAGCCTTGATTTCTCTCTTTCAACATCATCATCTGCTTGGCCTACCATCATCTTTCACTTGGTGTTTACCCTTTCTTGGAGGAACAATTGCATTGAGTGGTCCTATTAGCTAGCCTCTTGTCCTCACTATGTCATGAGAATTTCCAACACTAATAGAATTGGTTGCTACCCTCTATACCACTCATTCCTCTAACAGGAGTTTTCTTTAAGCTCTTTTTAGACTCCTTAATTTAGAAAATATTATTGAGTGAACTTTTCTACATCAGGCACATTAAAGTACCTGAAATGTTGTCTACCCAGTATAATTTTAACCCTCTTCTAGACTGGGATAGACTATGTTGTACCTTAAGAAACCAATTTCATGGTTGTGTAGAAATTGTGCTTAAGACATTAATGATTACAATGATTGTCACTTGTTTGTCATTTATTTTTCACCTAATTGTGTTTTGTGTTCTCAAATGAAGGGCGTGGGAAATACGGTTCTTAACCGTCAATACTTAGGTGACAAGAAAATATCAAAATGCCATTTGATTGTTGAATATAAATGATTTTGAATAAAGCTCGAATAAGTCATAGACAATATGTTGTTTCATATACGATCTAATATCTGTGACACTTGGAGAAGTTATAGATAATATGTTGTATTACACAGAAACTACTATCTATAACTTAGAAGAATTGCAGAGGTGTGAACTTCAAATATAGGAGTGCTCTTTTAAGGGATTTTAACTTTATTTATAGAAGCAAATAAAGACCTGCAACTTCAATTACTATACTTAAAGGAAGAAAACATAAAATGACACATAATAGAGAAGACACAAAATCATACCCAACAATGTATGTAAAACTTCTAATTCTTTCCTTAATCAAAAGTTGTATACGGAATTCAGTGGTCTAGTCTCCAGATTCTCCAAAATTTGAACCCCTTCTTTGTCAATTTTCCTCTTTTTATACACTATGAGCCAGTTGGTAATCACCAAAACTATCAAACTACCTAAATATCCTCTAACTTCTTTGAAGTAAAGGTTATTACAGAATATTACATAGAGGATAAAAAAAACACCTCGTAAATAAATTAACAAGAGGTAACAGAATTTAGCAAATGATGATGACTATTTAGATTTTCGGCTTTGTTGCTCGGCTGCTGATGAAGTTTTTTTGTAGATGCTTTAATAATGGTTAAACTGTTTTAATCATAATAAGCTATACTGGACAAAACCCTGTGCATGGACTTGGGCCCACGTATGTATCGAGAGTGTTTTGATTGGCCAAAACACAAGGAAACCTAACCAATCACCTTTCTTTGGATTTTAAGTCATTCACCTCTGATTTTTATTATCTTGCTTAAACAACGAAATCAACATAGGACATTAGTTTTCCATGGAACTGAAAAGAATTAACATTTTGATTCATAAACATGTTGGGTCCACTTTAGTTGTGCGTGAACCGTCCGATCACTCATTCAATTAACGGTTTGATTCTTTGGAACTCACGAGACTTTAAACTTGTCTGAATATCAAATTTGCCTTTTCAAAAATCCATTGACTCCCATATGAACCCGATGGGAAATATAAATTGCTAATTAATAATCTATCGGGTCTGACTTTAATGTTAAAACCCAATTACTTCTTCACTCGATATCCGTCAAATCCTCTCTCTTTGGATGGATGGTTGAGATTGGCCCGGACTTTAGAAAGTTTAAACTGTGTTTGATATGCCATCGCATCTGATTAGTTACCCACCCAATTGTCATCAGATCTATGGCTTGTTGATCAGATGGCCCAGATCTTCTCGCGAGTACGTCATCGCATCAGATCTCAAGAACAAACCCATTGTAGTTAACTCGTGCGATTACCGTTGGATTTATGGCTTGTTGATTAGATGGCCCAAATCTTCTCATAGGTTCACATTCAAAATCCATCCCACCAATCAAATAAAATAAGTTATTTAGGTTATTTCTTTTAAACTTTGTGGGGTTAAAGAATATAAGGGAGCTTCGTTGAGGTTTAACCCATCAATAATTTTAGGCTACACATTATGGTCAACCATGCTCACATCACGGTCAACTGCGGTGGTTGAGCCTTAGTTAACCTTCGTGCTTATTGTTCCCCACATCAAACCTCATCGTACTCATCAATCTATCACTTGATCACACCTCTTGAACCTGCACAACCTTTAGCCAATGGTTTGATTTTCATTTCTTTCGATTTTCTTTCATTTTGTGATAAAACAGAAAGTAAGACTTAAATCACAATAGAAGCTACAACATCTAGCTCCACCTGGGGATAGTTATTTTTCCACAGAAGCACTAAGAACCACAGATCAGTGCCTTCACCTTGGGCATGGAGTCATATATTACTTAACCAATTCAAATTATATGGCATTTGTACACTGAATTCACTCTTGTATCTACAATGATCAGAATCTTGTGCTTTGATAGAGAAGTGCTAAGAATCGTAGATCAGTTGCCTTACTTGGAAATGGAGTCTGAAATTCTGAAAGCCATGAAATTTGAAAAATTGAAACCTAACATTCTTGAAGTCTGAAACCTCTGCAAACCAGTTTCCAACTGGGACAGTCACCCTTATTTATCTGCTGAAATTAAACTAAAGAACTGCAACTATAAACGAAATACTCAACACCTGTGCTTATTTATGTACAAGTTCCTACCTATGTGCACGACGGATCTCCATCAGGTGAAGTCAATCTTCCAATGGTACTAGGTTAGCATTTGAGTGCATGATCTAGAACCATTTTTCTAATGAATTTTGAAAATACCATTCATCCTGAATGGAAAATAAACTATGCATAAGGGAAGCTCACAACAAAAATCAGGAATATATCCACAACATGGTATGTGTAGGCTGTAAATAAATTTCTCCATGTAATCTACCATAGGATCTTCAAAAGTATAAGAAAAAATATGGTCCTAATCAGCTCCAAAGAAGAATGTCTCTATGTATGAAGATTCTTGCTTGAATATTCTATTGGGATAATATGCTCAACAGGACAATCAACAACATCTTTAAGAAAATGATCTATGTCACTTTTATGTCTCCACTTTTCATCTCTGAGCTTTGATTCAAAATAATTTGTAATTATGACCTCAGGAAGAAAAAGAAAAATTTTCACATCACTATATGACATATGGTCAACTTCAAATAGATTGTTTACCTATGATCCATGAGCATCATTGTGTTCTTCAATGCAATGATATATAATCTCTTTATCAGCTTTCTTTTTACATAATATAACCTCTTTTAATATGATAAATGGCTCAATATATTGTTGTCCACCACTTGCTAGTTTTCTTCTCTATGTCCAACACGCAACTGATGAAATTGAAGACCTTCATCCTATTCCTTATCTGAACCATTTTTTTTATAGATAGGAGGACCATCAAATTTAACAAAATAAGATCTCTGGGGATTTATTCGCAACTTAATTATTTCTCCCTCTTCTCGACTACTGGGAAAAAATTCTTGATGCATGTTTGAAATTTTGTCCATTTGAATGCTCTCTTGATTTTCTTGGAACAAAATCAACCAATTCTCTGCTTGTGAGGTTATTGAAGAAAAGTATTTTAAAAACTTTTCTGCATCATTTTGAGAAAATGATAGTTATTTGCTTTTAGAGACTTGCTCATAATTAATTTGGCTATAACCTCTCTAAATGCTTGATATATTATCAACAAGATCATTAGTTTCTTCAACAGGATTATCATGAGCTTTTAAAGCTTCTTTAGAATCATAATACTCACAATAACCTTCAAAAAGAAACTTATGTGCATAAGAAGTTCTACAAAAAGAATTGAACACTAAATGGAAATCTTTCAAAGATGAAATGCTTGAACGAGGCATAGACCTATAACAAACCTGAGCTTCTTGGTCCAAAGAAAACATAAACAACTTCATCTTCACATCTTCATGAATGATGCTCTGTTGACCCATGCATTCATGAAACTCTTGGAGGTGCTGAACTAGATCTTCATATTCATTTCCACTTAAGCTTGGAAGATACTCATTCCACTCATGAATTGTAAGCCTATGATGAGGATAGCCAGTGATCCCAGTAAAACCTAGTGGGCAAAATTTATTGACTAAGAATGTGATCCAGGTGGATGTTGGTGGCCACCCACCTATCCCATTTGGACCCCCACAATTGTCTCTTTCAGCATTTTCAGTTTCCTAATTGTAGCACAACTTACTATTTTTAGCAGTTTTTTGGGTCCTGAACTTCCGGAGCCGTTTTGAGGCCCTAAACG
>APFE031006662.1:0-23957 GCA_000404065.3 Pinus taeda
GAATGCCTCGAACAAGACCACTTTTGTGACTGTGATTGAGCTAAATGTTGGCAGAATGAGCAAGAAAATTGCAGAACTCCAAAGCAAGATCTAAGCATCTAAGAAAAGGGTCATAAGAGCAGAAGAAGATAGAAGGAATATGGAAGAAGAGAATGCAACGCTTTACTTAGTTCACTCCATCATGAAGCAATTATAGACCACAATCAAGGAAGAGGCTGAAACCCTAAGAGTCATGGCAATGATTTATGAAGAGATGTGAAAACTACACCATATTGTGGCCCTTATCCTGGCCATATAAGCCAACACAAAAGGAAAATCATCCATGCTAAAAGAGGTTGTTATAGCTCTAGACAATATTCATGAGTGGACAACCAAGTATCCAAAGGCACTGATGGTTCTCCCAAGAAAATATTGGATCACTACCCAGAATGACAAAGTCCAACTACACATTAAGATCCAATCACAAGACAAGCTAGCCAAAGATGTGGATAAACTTCTTGCTTTTTACAAGCCTCTTTTGAGTGGTTTGGAGTCAGTGATTGAAAACCATGGGGTTCCTTATATGGGGGTAGTTGGAGAAGTGAGGAAGAAAGAGGACATCCTACAGGAAGTTCAGGCATTTATTGACACTTTCAGGCAAGCTTCCAACTCAAATGATTTGCATGTTACAAAGGAAAACATCACGCGGTACGCAGTGGAACCGGTTAGGACATACACGAAGTTGATGACTCTCACCAATCAAATCAATGTCAAAAGAAGCACCCTCATTCCATATACCCTTAAATGTCTGCATAAACATGACGAGGATCAACCAAAGTTAACTCCAATAGTTGTCGAATACAATCTCTGGCATACTTACCTCATGGAGAAGCCAAATTTAGATGTTCTGGAATTATTTATTGTCAAATTGATAGGACATAGATTAACTTATTTTGTTGAGAATAACAAGATAGGATATAATAGAGAAAAATAGGAATTCCAAGAGTCAGGAGAAAATCTAAAATTCATAAGGAATTCGAAAGGTCATGATGGATTCTAAGAGTCAAGGGTATACCAAAATTCACCCTCTTTTCTATAAATACACCCTCATGGCATATTGTAAAGGAATTTTATCTTTGGACTTAATTTGGTAAATATTGTTTTGAGAACTTTTGCTCTTCTAATAAATGTAAGGAGTAATAGTATATTTCCACTGCTGGATTGGATGAACACTTTGTATTGTGATACGATTAATATTATTAGCTTGATGAATTGGAGGTTTTATGAGCTTTGGTGTATAGTGTCCTTGTGTATCTTCTTGTGCTATGAATTTCCTTTGCAACACATGGATGGTATATGATATGCTAACCTTGCGTTTATGTTGATAAACTGCTTGATTGGTATTGGCATGATACTATTGTGGACTGTGCACTCACTTGCGTTTGTAAATGCTTAACCATATTGAACTCATTCTTGGTTGTTAAGTTTGTCTTTTAGATATGCGTGGTCTTATTTGAAGTTTTGGTAATGATGCTTTACTTAAGTTTCATGCTTTGAAGTTCTAATATTATTATTTGATGTATCTGTTTTATGAAGTATTCATTAGTTACTCACTCATGTTTGTCGAAGTTTATACATTCTATTTAGCCATATTCCCTTTCTCGTCTGAAGCCAGCTTCAACCAATTATACGTCAGCTGGACCTACATACCGGACCGAATCCCTAAACCAAATGGTGTAGAGTCTAATTGGGATTCTTCACCAGGGAGATCCCCTAGATGTTGGTGGTAAATTCCATCCCGTCAACACCCAGTAATCGAATAGTGGATTGAAAATAGGCTTTAGTGGAGACCAAACTTGCCTTGAAAATAGACATCGTGTGAATAGATGCTCCACGGTTTCTTCACTAGCACAATAGAGAGGGCATCAACCTCACCCAACCCACCCCCGCTTTAAAATGACGTCCAAAGTTAGTAATCGATTTTTGATGTCGAGCCATAATGCTAGTTTGCACTATGTTGTTTCCATACAAAAGACCACCAACACTTCATTTGTCCTTCATTGAAGTTTTCAAACTGAACCTGGTAACCAATTTGGCAAAGAAGATTCTTGTAAATATATTTTCTTTCCACACTAATTGATCTTCATCATATTCCGATAATCTAATCATCAAAGAAGAAAGTAATTCTACATAATTTGTCGATTCCTCCACTAAAGTGCTAACAAATCCAAGATCCTGAGCAAACTTCCAAGCGTACGATCCCCAATCCTATACATTATGTGCATAGGCCTCTGCTAAAGTAAAACACTCACTTCATGGAATGTTAAAATCATTCCATGTGAGATCTTGTAATTCTCACATGATCTCGACCATGGGTCCAACCACAAACTAACATTTTTCCCATCGCACACTCTCCAAGCAATATCTTGCCTCGATAAAAGGAATAACATCAATGGACATTTTCCAAACAATTAAAGAGTTCAACACCATTTTGTTTAGATGATGTATCCAGTCAACTATTATTATGCCCACAAAATATTTGAATCTAAGGGATTTATTCCATAAAGTTTTGTCATTCATTAATCTACAGAGGCTCTTCATAGCTAGTGCCCTACCAAAAAGAACAGGGTTTTTCAACCCCCCATCTGCCCAACAGCTTGGGCCTTGCAATTTGAGTCCATTTTATGAGCACTAACCCCTCCTGTGACCAACTTCCAACACATAAATATTTGTAGTTAAACTTAGTAATCTTTTTAGGATACCTTTTGGGATCTTTACTATAGCTGACTAGAAAACTGATGTGCTCCATAAAACAAATTTGATGAGAATCTAGGTTTGGGAGCTACCCTAGAAACAACAGTTTAAAGCAATTCAATGATTTTTCCTATGTATAACAGATAAGAGAAAGATAGTGGAACCAACTTGGAACTTCCGCTTAATCCCTTGCTTGATCTCTCTCTCCTTTGGTAGATCCTGCAACTCCTCCCCGTACTTAACATGCTTGGAGAGTACCTGCACAAGTACAGCAACAAAGAACCATCAAAGAATCGTGATCTATTACAACATAAACATTACATAATCAAATATATAATGAACAAAATGATAGCATTCACAATTGCACAATCATATGGGAGAAAACTTAAAGAGATTTATTAATAGAAAGGAGAATTACAAACCAGTTCTCTAATCCAGCGCCATCGTCCCAGCTTCAATCCTTCTTCACTTCATGAAATAGCAAGATCACACCAACAAGAATATAATGCTCTCTCCTCAATTACAAACTATCAGCACTTACTTGCAATTCATAAAATTCCAACCTCCTGATCTCTTGGATTGGAGATCCATTTATAGAAATTTGCAAGGGTGTGAGTCATCCATGGGGTTTGATTGGTGTCATTCCACTTGTTACAGTTGGTTCCACAAGAGAGGGGAATTGGAGATGGTTTCCTAATTCCCTTGGTCATCCTTGGGCGAATTTAGAGAGGCAAGTGGCACAGGAGAAGTTTCTAGAAGATTCCATGAGCAACCAACTAACAAACTATCCCGGAAATTGGTCCATCCTCGCCCATCACACCCTATAGAAGGCCTAAATAGTATGCATCGCACCCTAATAATGTACCAGTCAGTATGCATCGCACTTTGCCAGTGGAGCAGTCATTATGGTTCAGTTTAGACAGTTTCTGGATGATTTCTGAGATGGAACTTTTGGGGAATGATCCACTCAGATGACTAAGTTCCTTTAGGGTATGAAACAACTCTTTTAGGGGTTGATGAGCCCTAATACACTGACATATAAGTTTGGGGTTGATGTGCCCAAATATGTCTATAACAGTTGCCCCCTAAAGCATGAGATCGTAAAAAATTCATGTCGAGTGAAATGCTTTATCATGAGGATCCAAAGTTTCGAACTGGAAGGTGACCTGCATTAACTTACAATACAATACATGATATTATGTGATTTTTCATGAACTAGTTGAGGGAGGGATTCCCATGCTCAGCTTTATAAATTTCATTTCATGTACATAGATCATATAGTCGTCTGTAAATATAGACTGGTGATTCTACAGATATAGAGTCATCATCCATGATTAGGATGACCATCTATGTAAAGCCCTTGTACATTTGATGTTTTTATATCCCTGAATATACCGCAACCCGTATGGATGAAACTAGATTTAGGGTCTTCAAACTTGTTCAGTCTTCGCTCGATGTACAAGTCAAACCATGTGAAAAGATGTTTTGAAGTCGAACATGGAAAGACATCATCTGATTACCAGCCAATGATGTGAGTTGTTAATAGATGTGAGAGGGATCACCGATAATGATAATGATCCTCAAGGTACTACAGTGAATTTCACGTGGTGTGAATATATGATTCGATGTCGAACACCACGCAAAACCTTCCGGTCGAAGGCCATTGATGTCAACCTATCGCTGGAAGAGAGAAACTTGCCATTGATGTAAACAAGCTTCAAAGCACTGGAAGGGTGTTTCTAAGTCAATTTCTTGGATAATGAGCTGATGTCGACAAGAAGTGACTCGTCATAGGAGGGCCTTGATGTATCCCACATCTATGACACGAAACAAAGCAAATGATTTGTGGAGGTGAAAACGAACTGGCGACATGAGGTTCAGGAATGTTGGCCATGAAAAATGCAGGTTAAAAAGTATTGCAGTGTATGAGGCTTTTGTCTAGATGACTTATCTTGAAAATATCGGCGATACTGAGATGAATTGGTAGCATTAACCCCAAAAGATGGATGGTATGATAGACCAACGGTATGACGACCGATGAAAGGAATAACCCAACCCAACTCAATCATGGAGATGAAGTGGAAGTGTCATGTTCAAGAGTGACTTGCTACCATAAATTCTTCAAGAATTTTTTCCCTTTTTCCCTAGTCATTGCTGACCAGTACCTCTTTATTTTTGTCAAGATTGAGGAGGATAACATATGCTTGTTCTATAATTCACCCTTTGGGCAAACCTGTCGCTATTTGATGTTTTAACGAGTCTAGCGACAGTGAAACTCGATCTCGTCTAGATAGACAAGTTTGTCACTATTATTTTAATGAGTTCAACGACACGGATAACTCAGTCCTTTTCATGTCTAGAGAGTTTGAAAAGAGACGAAAAGAAAACTCCATAAGTTGTTTTTCGTAAAGTAATCCCTTAGGTCCGAAAAAGGATAAAATAATACAGGAGGGATGTCGTTTCCAATACTTTAATGAGCTGGAATGGATAAGCGCTCGACTATATTTTCATGTTTAGAGAGTCTGAAAAGGGTTGAAAGACGACTCCATTTTGGGGAACGAGTGGTGTCTAGGGTAGCAACTGGTTCCGATGATGTTGGAACTTCTCAAAACATGTTAATTTATGTGAAGAGGGTGGCTAATAAGAACACTCATTGCAACTGTTCCTCAAAAAGGGTAAAACAACCAAGTGAAAGCGCATGATCAGCCAAAGGGATGGTGGCGATGGGATGAACACAACCAAGGCTCAAAAGGCTGATAGAATGGCAATCACAAGGGTTAAAAATTGAAAATGGGTTCATTTTTAGACAAGCTTGAACCATAGGGAACTATGCTTGGATTCACTTTCATGTTTACACAAGCTTGAAACGAAAAATTATGCTTGAGTTGGTTTGCATGCCCTCAACTTGATGAAAGGGAGAGTCTCCTGTGACCAGATGGAAGTCACTGCGATGAAGTAGGACGGTTATCCAACACCTCTTTGGCTTCGTCCAGATAGACAAAGGTGAATGGTGTGATAGACCAATCACATAACCTACAAGGAAACTTATCTTTACCATTAGGTGCATGCCCCCCAAGCTTCATTACATTTGCCTAAGTAGACTACTCATGGCTATCAGGTGGATGGAATGAAGGTTCTTTTATGAGATCAAGTGAAAGACTCAACTTGGAACTTTGCTCCAGGGGATCTTGTTTCATTTTTAAACGAGCTAGAGATAAGACAAGGAACTCTGCTTAGATTCCTTGTTTCATTTTTTAACGAGCTTGACACAAGACAAGGAACTATGCTCATTGGCATGTTTCATTTTTAAACGAGGTTGACACAGAAAAAGAACTGTCCTCATGGACCTGTTTCATTTTTTAACGAGGTTGACCCAATAAAAGAACTATCCTCAGACCTTTGTTTCATTTTTTAACGAGGTTGACACAAGACAAAGAACTATCCTCATAACTCCTTGGTTTCATTTTTTAACAAGGTTGACACAAGACAAGGAACTATCCTCGAAGGCTCTTGTTTCATTTTTTAAATGAGGTTGACACAAGACAACAAACCATCCTCGGAGACTCTTGTTTCATTTTTTAACGAGGTTAACACAAGACAATGAACCATCCTCGGAGACTCTTGTTTCATTTTTTAGCGAGGTTGACACAAGACAGTGAACTATCCTCGGAGACCCTTGGTTGCATTTTTTAACGAGGTTGACACAAGACAACGAACTATCCTTGGAATCCTTTGTTTCATTTTTTAACGTGGTTTACACAAGACAACTAACTATCCTAGGAATCCTTGTTTCTTTTTTAAATGAGGTTGACACAAGACAATGAACTATCCTCGGAGACCCTTGGTTTCATTTTTTAACGAGGTTGACACAAGACAACGAACTATCCTCGGTGACCCTTGGTTTCATTTTTTAATGAGGTTGACACAAGACAATGAACCATCCTCGAAGACTCTTGTTTCATTTTTTAATGAGGTTGACACAAGACAACGAACCATCCTCGGAGACTCTTGTTTCATTTTTTAACGAGGTTGACACAAGACAATGAACTATCCTCAGAGACCCTTAGTTTCATTTTTTAATGAGGTTGACACATGAAAACAAACTATCCTCGGACTCCTTGTTCAAAACTCATAAGTGGTCATGAAGGAGAGATTTGGTTCCAATGCGCCCAGTACATAATGTACAACATCATTGAATTGATCGTCAATCAATGTAGGTATGGAACAAGTTGCCACATAATTAACCTGTGGTGGGGATGATACCATTGGTACAAAAGGACCATTTAAGGAAGATGGTTGACTAGGAGCCATATTTCGACTGGGAAATGAAAGATGGTCAACGGTGACAATCCTACCTTCATGCGGGAAACAAATCACTCGAAAGAGTGTTGAAACAATAGCTCCCATGTGATAAACATAGTCACACCCAAGAAGTAAATTGTAATCTAAAGGTCCTGGGACTATCATCACATTCAGATAAATGGTTTTTCCTCCCAAAGTGATAGGCAACTGAGGAAGGATCCCTAATGGTCGACTGGTTCCTTTGTTAAAGCCCAACAGATTCTGTGTAATAGGCATAAGCGGTGGCGAACCGAGGGCTTGCCAAGCAGTTGAGGAAAGGATACTCACTTATGCACCTTCATCTATAATAGTGCCAGATACAATAATTTTACAAACTTGTACTATGATCTAGAAAGGCACATAAGAAGGAAGGCAAGATCCTCCTAGTCGATTCCAATCAAATCAAGTGACTAGATTACTTGGAGGGGATACCATAGAAACGGGAGAATTAACCCCTTGAGTTACGAGAACTGGAGGATTTTACTCCTGTCTTAATGGAACACGCGGATTGCCCCCAAGCTCGTTAGAATCCGAAGTAACAAAAAGAACTTGAGCGGTATCATTTTCACTCTCTTCGAAAAAGGTACAATTTGCTGAAGGTGAAATAAGGTCAACTTTTGCCTCGACCTGTTGATTTGGGTCGGGTATAGACTCATTGGATTCACTTTCAGAGAGAGTGGTTTTGACCGACAGTTGATTTTGGTTAGTCGGTTTGTCAACTAGTGAAGGATTTAGCGAGAGTTTCCTGTAACCAGATGGAAGTTGCTGCGGTGAAGCAGGATGGTTATCCAACACTTTCTTGCCTTCATCCAGATAGGGACAAAAGTGAATGGGGTGATTCCCTTCACATAAACTACATGGAAACTTGACCTTTCCTTTCTTTCCATGAGCTTTACTATCACTAGTTGATGGTGTGTCACCAACATGATCTCCATAGGTTGATGACACGGAATGATGTGAACGTGAAGACCATTCTTCTAAAATCTGAGGAATATCAGGACAATTTCGAAGAAGATGGTCTCCCACACAAAGTTTGCATGGATATTTGACTTTGTGAGGCTTAACGGATGGATTTTCATCAAATGTTGCATTGAAAGCAATGGTTGCTTGGTTGCCCCCTTGCTGAATTGGTTTCTTCTTCTTCTTCTTCCCTTTCTTCTTCTTCTTAGCCACCTATTTACTAGTACCAATACTTTCACCAAGCGAAGAGGAAGAGGGGGAGGGAGAAACAAACAAGGAAGAAGGCAAAGGGTCAACTTTAGGATCAACTAGAGGTTGATTTTGTCCAGTTGGAGGTGTAATCGATTGCGGATAAATCACGACATTTTGAACCAAGGAGGTTGAAAACAACCATATTGGCAAGCCAATGGTAAAACTCGGAAGGGACAATGTAGCCATATAAGGAGCACCAATATTTTCGAAAGAAGGAAAAAGACTAGGATTCCCATCAAAAGGGATTCCTTGATTGGTGAACTCCAGATTTGTCGCCATATGTTTCAACCTAAGATCAACTAAGGAATAGGGATGTTATTCGTGATCAATTATTTTTAACGACACTTTAGACGCAACTTTGCTTTTTCAGTTCTAAAGAGTCGAGAAAAAGCTAAAGATGACTCTAGTCGCCTTCAATTTTTAATGAGCTTGAAAGGACAAGTGCTCAGATGGACCTTTTCTTTTAAGGAGTCGAAAAGGAACGAAAGTGACTACTCTGGAGAATCTAGACAAAGGGTTTACCAAACCAATCAAAAAACTGCAATATACACCTTGGTGGTAAATTAAAGAGAAATTACCAAGGACTTATGTACGGCAGTCAATCTTCCTAAATGTTGTGTTCAGTGCATTGCGATCAATAAGGCGGCAGACTCGGTTTCCTATGGATAAAGGATTCAAGCCTATTGTGGTCTCCCAATATATACGCGACAGTACGGGGAGCACAAGTTGGTGCTAGCAGTTGTCGTATCAAGGAGGAGGAATCACCCAGCCTTCAATGAAAATGATAGCCACTAGTTTTAATGACATCGGAACACGTCACTAGCCTAGACCTCTAGATATGTTGCGTTAAGTTCCAAAGCATTGTTAGGTTCATTGAAATTCATTTTAAAGTTGATCTTGTTTAGAGTTTGCCTTTCAATGGTTCACCGCGTGATGATGATCTGAAATTCCTAAGATGCAATCTACAATGATAAACAATCTTTGTTTATTTGAGCAATGAAAATCCTAGCTACTATGGAACGAAGATAACAATGCTTTTAAGCAAAGAGCAAAGAGCACACACTAGTGCATTTGCCTAAATCATCTTTTCACACACAAATCATAAAATGCTAAATGCAAATGCATGTATTTGTTTTCGCTTTCCTTAATGTGAAAGATGTAAAAAAGAAAACTAAACGCAGCAAAGATCTGAAATATTTCACTCAAAATGACATTTTTGACAATTTCTTCTTCAAAAGGGAAAGGAAGACTCAAAACGACACTTTCAATTTTGAATAAAAATGATTTCGACACTTTGAATATAAACAAATCAAATCAAATACATGAAGAAAAGTTTAATCGATTATCAAGGGAAGGAAGAATTTACGACACTTCTCTTTTCGACACAAAATGACAATTACAACACTTTTTGTATCAAAGTGACAAATTGATCAAAACAACTTTTCGACAAAGGATTGTAAATGAGGAACAAATACACAAAAACATTCACTAATCCTAATGTAATTGAGGATGATCTAAGTGATGCAAGTAAGCTTCAGTAAAGAGGCACTATTCATATGCAACAAAACAACCAAACAAAACTGAAAACATGTCAAAAACCCTCAATTTCTAGATGGAAAAAGAGTTCAGTCAATCATTGCACCTAGGCTTCACAGAAATTGAGATGCATCGCACTTACTACACTTGGGAGGTGCTATGCATACTGAGTCACGGTGGAAGATAGTACGATGGTCCAGGGAACGCAACTGAAATGGGTTTTAGCTCAAATGTGGAGTTGTTTTCAATGAATTAAGTTAGGTTTTGATCAACAATGATAATAAAAGTATGATGGAAAGTCTGGAGAGGTTACTAAGCTATCAAAAGGGCATCTAGATATGCTTGCAAGTCAAATTTTTAATTCATAAACTAAACCAGAGATTGACTGAAGCAGCATTCATCTACTACGCAATTGCAAAGCAAGAGCAGTTTGAAAGCTACCTATCTGGCTTTAGACTCTGTCTATAGTTTATCAAATTGAACATAAACAAAAAATAACAATAAACAAACATTTGTTCATTCCCCACTGGAGTCTCCAATCTGTTTCTGGGAAAATTAGTGTCTTGTCGAACGACTAACCCTCTAGGTTTGGAAGCTACCCTAGAAACAACAGTTTAAAGCAATTCAATGATTTTTCCTATGTATAACAGATAAGAGAAAGATAGTGGAACCAACCTGGAACTTTCGCTTAATCCCTTGCTTGATCTCTCTTTCTCCTTTGGCAAATCCTGCAACTCCTCCCCGTACTTAACATGCTTGGAGAGTACTTGCACAAGTACAGCAACAAAGAACCGTCAAAGCATCGTGATCTATTACAACATAAACATTACAGAATCAGATATATAATGAACAAAATGATAGCATTCATAATTTCACAATCATATGGGAGAAAACTTGAAGAGATTTATTAATAGAAAGGAGAATTACAACCCAGTTCTCTGATCCAGCGCCATCCTCCCAGCTTCAATCCATCTTCACCTCATGAAATAGCAAGATCACACCAACAAGAATACAATGCTCTCTCCTCAATTACAAACTATCAGCACTTAATTGCAATTCACAAAATTCCAGCCTCTTGATCTCTTGGATTGGAGATCCATTTATAGATATTTGCAAGGGTGTGAGTCATCCATGGGGTTTGATTAGTGTCATTCCACTTGTTATAGTTGGTTCCACAAGAGAGGGGAATTGGAGATGGTTTCCTAATTCTCTTGGTCATCCTTGGGCGAATTCGAAGAGGCAAGTGGCACAGGAGAAGTTTCTAGAAAATTCCATGAGCAACCAACTAACAAATTGTCTTGGAAATGGTCCATCCTCGCCCGTCACACCCTATAGAAGGCCTAAACAGTATTCATCTCACCCTGACAGTGTACTAGTCAATATGCATCATACTTTGCCAGTGGAGCAGTCAGTATGGTTCAGTTTAGACAGTTTCTGGATGAAATATGAGATGGAAATTTTGGGGAATGATGCACTCAGATGACTAAGTTCCTTTAGGGTATGAAACAACTCTTTTAGGGGTTGATGAGCCCTAATACATTGACATATAAGTTTGGGGTTGATGTGCCCAAATATGTCTATAACAATCAGTTGACCCAAACATCGATTCTAGCCTCTACTTTCTTAACTATCCATGTCCAGACAACAGGCTTATATGCATTTGGTTTCTTATAGAATCCTAAATATTTCAAACCATCCTGCAAATCATTTTGTTGAAAATGATGGTTTATTGTTAGTTTATTTTTCATTTTCATACTAATGTTCCAATACGATACTATGGATTTCTCCTCATTGATTTGCATACAAGTCACGGCCTTGAATATTTCTAGTATGCAACCAAGAGAGGAAATGTTCCCTACTATTCCTGAAAGGAAAAGGGGTATGTCATCAACAAATAAGAGATGGGATATAAGAATATGTTTGAAAATATTAATGCCATATAACCCGCCCTTCGATATTGTATCTTTCACCAACTTTCTTACGACTTCTGAGATGATAAAAGATTAAAGGTGATTGCGGGCATCCTTGTCGAAGGCCTCTCGATGATTTAAAGAGAGGCCATGGCAAACCATTGCTAAAGATAGTGAAATTTGTGTTTAATATACACACTAAAATTTTAATTTAATAATTAAATTTATAGTTAACTTTACAATATTCTAGGGTAGTGTCGACTCTTCATCTCTGGCATCTATTTATTGAAATATGTGGTAGACCATTCTTTCATATATCTTTCTCATCCTGATGATGAACCATCATTGTTGGTTTGAAACATCGATTAGAACAATAACAAAATGCGATATGAATATGGAAATTGATTTACACAACCATAATCTAACTTATGAAACTAAGAGGGAATCCCATTTTGATCATAAATAGGCGAACGAAGGTCCACCTAACTTGAACATAGGCCTTAAAAAAGGTATATTTTTATGGCTATGGCATGAATGTTTTCTTTTGTCTCGATCGAATGTATAGTGTCTTGGGCCGGCACAACAACGTTGTGTATATGGTTGTCTTACAAAAATCCAAATTATTTATCTAATATATATGAGTTGGGAATAAGTTTTATTCTCATAGCAATAACCTTTGATCACTTTATAGATTACATTACAACAAGAAATCAGATGGAAATCACTAAAATAATGTGGGTCTTTATCATGTGATTTACGCTGAAGCTCTTCTTATAAATGTGGGTCTTGTTTCTTAGGGTTTAAAAATATTAAATTGGAGTTTAACGCACCATGGACGCAATCACATCTCTGTGATTCTTTGATGACCTTAACAATGTCTTCTTTCAAAAGGTCATAAAAACCTATAAAGAAATCAATTGTGAAGCCATTCGACCTCGGGAACTTGCCTTTCTGCATAGTAAATAAAGTGCATATGACTTCTAGTTCAATATCTGATCATAACTCATTTGAAATCATATTTTGAAAAAGGGTTAATACTTCCAAGGCTTTCATACCCAGATAGCTGAGGGGTTCGCTAAATGAATCCTTAAAGAAACCTATGTCATCTCAAGTTGTATCTTGAAAATATGACACCATGTTCCCCTTTACATTTTCAATCTCCCATGTAGTATTCTAATTCTTCCTCATTTTTGCAAATTGATGAAAAATTTTCATATTCTCGTCGCCTTCCTTTATCCAAATGTCCCTACTCTTCATCCTCCAAAGCTCCTCTTGTCGAGCAAGTAACACCCTTTTATTGTCTTCAAGAGTCTTTAGTGTGTAAAGAACCTCTTGGAAGAAAATGTCTAAGTCATTCAAATTAAAAATGTTAGCGATTTGAGATTCAACATCTTTAAGAGAAGCTTCTTGCTATTCAATAAAAACTTTGCTCCATCTTTAATTTTTTATTTAAGATGTTTTAAATTATTTTAGAATTGGTGCATTGAGGGTATTTCAGGATGTTCTTGATGTGCTTTCAGTTTGTTTCCACCAATTTGACAAAAAAATATTCTTTATCTATGAGGCATTAAAGTGAAAGGGAGCGATAGGCTTTTCTTTATCGACCTCAATCCTCAGGATTATCGGGCAATGATCAAATATGCCTTTGGGCTCTACTGAGGACACAAGCTCATATTTTGATTCATGATGGATACAAATACCATGAAATGATCTAGATGCTTCAACACCACTTCATAAGAAGCTTTGAGATTGCACTAGGTAGGGGATATTTTATTAAGACATATGTCAATCATCTTGTGAAAATCCTAAAAAGGGGAAATAAACCTTCTAGAGGGACTGCTTAAGGACATGAAAACCAAACTTCCCAAATAGATGAAATTAAATTCATATCTCCACCTACAATTATTTTTGGGAAATCAATCCAACCTAAATTTCCAATTGCCAAAAAAGGCTTCCTATTGAAATAAGGTCCATAAGTATTAATCTCCGCCAAACTGATCCAAACTCTTCAAGATCGACTGACATTGAATTTCTTAAAGAGGAAGTGGATAACACAGAGAAGAAAAAGCTCCAAGTTGTTAATAAACCGCCTAAAAGTCCTTCAACATCCAAAGTATTGAAGAACCAGTCCTTCAAACATGGTTCAATGACATGGATGGCCTTATCGCCTGAAACTGTCATCTTCTAAAATAAAATGATATCTAGATTCTATCATTTTAGGACATTTTTGAGGAATTTTTTTGGGGCGACCCTAAAACCCCAAACATTCAAGGATATGATTTTCATTTTGAAGCCCCAAACAAGGTTTTCTAGCTCCAAGGACCCTAATGATTGTCGATTGTTTTTCTTTTGAGATATCTTCCTTATCATGAGACCGTGCCTTAGATAAATGTGATATTTGTCCAACCTAACCCTTAATAGGAGGGCCCTCATCTAGCCTACCCGAGGATGCCACACATAGTGATACCCTATTTCTAAACTTGAGTGCATAGTCCCTAAAACTAGTCCCTTTATGACCTTTTCTAGTTGTGGGATAGGTATCCTTACCATCTTCTGAGTAGGAAGATACCAAAGTATATGAAGATGTCATCGAGTATAAAAAAAAATCCATAAATAGCTTGAATGGGAATAGTATTGGGAGGGATTGACCCAGGGGGATGAGGAGCATCATCAAGGACAGGTGTAGGAGAAAGAGCACTAGTCGATGACTATGGATTTTTCAAACAATAAGAAGAAGGATTAAACACAATGGAAGGCACAATGGGGAGGTCATCAGTGGTTGTACCAACTGATATGCACTCCTGAGGTTTGGTCTTCTAGAAAACCACTGCATCTAGTCCTTGGTCATGAGCTTCAACCACCTTAGGCTTTGTAGAAGTAGGCTTACGGATCCACACCTTTTCTTATGGCTTGTAGCCCTTAGCCCTTTCGCTCATCGAGGTTGGCGATGTGTCCAACTTCTTTGTAGATGAAACACCTAAAAGGGATCCTCCAGTAATCAACTGGTTGTGTCCACAGTTTTCATCCTAAAGATACATAAACTTATGCAACCAAACCTTTCTAAGATCCACTACGACCATCAACCATGCACATTTACGGTCTTGTTTCGACAAACAACCCAACTCCATACTGATAAAACGCCCCAATTTATTTCCAATTGCTTGGATTAGATCTGCGTTCCAGAAAGACATTAGAAGGACCAACAGGATGACCTAAATCTTTTGGGTGCATATGGGCTTTGTGGACAGGTTAAAGTTGATTCTCCATTTTTGCAGTAATAATTTGGATCTACCCCATATTAAATCTTTAGATATTATCTTATCGATGTCTTCAACTTGGTTCAAAATTGTGCAAAACTAGACCTATGGAAGAATGTGATAAGTCAAGATATATGAAATGGTTAGCACCTAATTCTATGTGAACCAAACCTTTAAGAAGAATCATTCAACAACTTGCCTACAAAGTGTCCTACTAGTGATTTTTCCATAAACAACGAGATCTTAGAGAGCTTACTCTTATCCCCAACCATCATTCCTTAAACAATTAGAACCTTCAAGGGTTTTCACTTCAGCTTCATATGTGAAACTTATTTTAGGGGAGACGAGGCTTGAACCTCCATCGACTATTGGAACAGATGGTTGTCTAAAAAACCATAATCATCTAGAAAGAGAGGGGAATTAACCCCTTTGGAACCTATGCTCGTTCAAGTTTTGATTGTGTCATCGTCATATGCACCTACATTACTATGCCTAAATTGTTCATCTGACAAGAAAATGTCAGATGGATATGGGTTGTCAGGATTGTAATCAACGACAACAATTTTCATTATGGCAATATTTAGAAATATGTCAATCCAAGGCAGATTGAGCTTTAAAAAATGATATGCGAGGTAAAATCTGGGAAGAGATACATTTGAAATTAGAAACCGAGAAGCAAAAAACCCAAGACACCATGGTGAAAAATGTCATAGGGATTGGGACGTCGAGAAACCACTCCTGTACCCTTATGCCTCCCATCTTCCAATCTTAAAAAAAAAAATTACAAGATTTAAATATTTTTTTATAAATAAAAAATTATATATTTTAAAACTTCATTTTTATATTGTATTTTTTTTAATGTCGAGAGGTACTCTCCAACCCATTATGAAGGAGATATTGTCCCATAACATTACATTTAAAAATAATAAAATGATACTTACATTAACAAATTAAAAAATAGTATTAACAAAAAAAATAAAATAGATGTAAGCCATAAACAAAATACTTCAATTTCCACCTTAATTTTACATCAACTTTGTATAAAAAACAAAGTAATTAAAAGTAGAAAAAAATTAAATTACTTTTTAGCAAGAGGGAGATATGTAGTTCCTTCACTACTTAATATTGAGGTGATAGATGACATGTAAAAGTACTAATGATGATGATTAACATCCACTAAGACCAATTTGGTCTATTGAACCTTAAGAAAGTAAGTGATTAATTGAGATTCTTTAATATTTTGTTTTTGAGATCGAAAATAATTGAGAGAAGTGTTCCTAGATCACCACAGTTTTGCTTACTTAACAAGTCAAGAAGGTTGGTAGTGTGGTAAATATTTTGGAAATGAGAACAAATGTGAGTAATAGCTCGATAATCCAAGAGAGTGTTTTTCATATTCAACCCTCTTAGTATCACAAAGGTGAAAAACTATTTCGTCCCAAGGTGTTTTGGGAATTGACCAATGCCCGATTTCACTTTGAAGCTCATGAGAATTAGTTATTATCTTAGGAATGCTAATTTTCTTCTTAGCACTAGTCAAGACAAAAAGATAATTATGGTTAGCAAGATTGTGGTTGATCTCCTCCTTAAAATACCTTAGTTTCGTTTTTCCTTCTAACACCTCATCATCCCACAACTTATCTTAAATTTGGAAGTAATAATATTTTTAATATTATCCTTATTCTCCAAGATGATTTCCTCCTTCCCCCCCAATGGTCTAGCCAAGACTGGGCATCCTTATGTTGCCCTCACTTGAGACAAAGGTGGGGGTTTCAACTAGAGTTAGAAGCAATTTTAGGGAACCTCCCGGCTTCCATGTTGTAAAGTTTTTTCTTTACATGAGACACCTAATCATAACCATGATTTCAATGGGGGGGGATTCTAGCTTCAATCAAGATGCTAGGGTAAGGAGTATTTCCTTTAATCTTGGGGTTGTAGGTTATAAATTGTTTTTGGATAAGCTCGATCTTCCTCTATGATTATCTAGACTTACTGCAACCCCAAACCTCACATCCATATAAAAATAACGGGGGTGACGAGAATCTCAAAGAGAAACTTTTTTTTTACTCCATACCCAAATATCTGTCAACTTAGAATTGTTTTCAAGGCCATAATAATATTTTCAACCTCATATTATCCTTTTCTCAATGTTATAATTCTAGTTGAGCTGATGATGAATATCAATACCCAAATATTTGTATGAAGGTACTTTTGACAAGCAGTTGTTATCGTAAATGAAATTATCATAGTTGATCATTTTGGATTTAATTATCATGACTTTAGTCTTGTCGATATTTAAAATAATACCCATCTTGAAGCAAAGAACATGGAAGATTCTAAGTTGCTTGTTGAGATCATCATTGCTTCTGGCTAGAAGAAAGATATTGTCAGCATAAAGGAGAAGATTAGTAGCAATACCAGTGAACTTGGGGCCATCGCATCCTACAACTTTCAAACACTCTTCTAGCTTATCAATGTACATGCCAAAAATGGTAGGAGATAAGGGACACCCTTACTTAACTTTGATATTGCATTTAATTTCTTTAGACCAACCCTCAATGGTCCTAAACTTGGAAATAACATTCTTGTATAGCCTAGTCACAACAATGCTCAACTTGAGAGGAACCATTATCTCTTCAAGTCTCTGCCATAACTTATACCAAGGAACTGTGCCAAAAGCTTTTCTAAAGTCAACAAAACAAAAGATGGGATCAATTTTAATGTTTGTGACATTCCTTTGCAATGATATTAGGAGTAACGAGATGAACTATAGTTGAGTGATGTCTTCTAAAACCAACTTTTCTTTTAGTTCTTTTACCATGGCTTTCAAGTCAAAGGCTAATCGTCTTTTGCAAAATGAGCCCAAACAATTTTGGCTAAAATGTGGCTAATCATAATGGTCTTGTAGTTAGAGGGGATGCTTTTATTGTTGACTTTTCTACAAGATGCATAGTAGAAACCAATCTTATGATCTGATAATTACTACCTAATGATCTTCAACCAATTCATCTCACGTTGCTAATATCATTGAGCAATTATACACAAAAATCTCAATAGTAAATGCAAAAAAATAAATAAAGATCATAAAGAGACAACCATGCACAATAGAAACAAAAAATTTACCCTCAGAAACCCAACCTTGGAAGAAAACCGAGCGACCTTTATTCTATAAATATTTATTCTTCAACAAGGTTTAAAATCAATATTTTGTCTAGAACTCTATGCCAATACCCAAGTTAAAATACCAAAAATATATAGTCAAACTCCAACAAGTCAAGGCTGGTCAAACTGCCCAAAATAATAAAAAATCGATGTTGGTCAAACTACCCAAAATTTTTGGTTAAACCAACCTAGCCAAACTCGGACCCACAGTCAACTATGTAGTCAAATTTGGCCCTGCAGCTCCTATGGTACACTGCAATCAACTGCAACTCTTGCAGGTCAGTCAACTGCGATCAAACTCGGCTCCTGTAGTTCAGTTAAATGTGGTCAACCTTCCCTCCTTCAACATGGTTAAAGTCAAGTCAATTTGGTGTCTTTTTGTCACACATGTTGCTACTCTATAAGAGAGACGATGTGATGATGAATGATCAAAATGAAGTGTCACATCTTGTACATAACAAGTCAAACGGGTTGAGTTTTGACCAAGGGACACACCCTTTCATAGTGGGCCCGACTTTTCCTTTTCGAGCCTACATGATGCCAAAAAAAAATAATTTATTTTAATTTTCACAATTATTCTAAGCTGACTTAGGTGGCCTCCTGGCATGCAGAACCGATCCTACACAAAAATCAACACTCCTTCTTAGCGAAGGAGGTATTCTCCTTGGCTGCAATAGATTTCCACCTAGCTTAAATTTCTCCTTCATAAGAAAAGTTCATGAGCTTGTTATGTTGATGCATGTCTATAGATAACTCCATCCTAGAGTAAGAAATGTAAGTATCATGGGCCATTCACCCTTGGGAAAATTAGCATGGCCCAACCGATTCCTTTCTAGCTTCTCAAGTGAATTTCATTTATCTCCTCTGGTCAAATCAACATGACCCAACTAGGTCCTTATGACTTCCCAAGAGAAGATCATCTATCTCCTTTGGTTAAATCATCATGACCCAACCAAGTCCTAGCTTCTTAAGAGAAGATTTGCCCTTGGATCATTCACCCCTGGCCAAATGGCCCGACCAAGGTCCTTTATGGCTTTTCAAGTGAATTTCATCCATCTCCTCTGGTCAAATCAACATGACAGAGTCAAATCCTTTTGGATTTTTAGGATAAGGTCTGTCCAATCTACTATTTCCCTAGGTTATTCACCTTTGGTCAAATCAACATGATCCAACCAAGTCCTTCTGGCTTCTCAAGTGAATGTATCCATCTCCCCTAATCAAATTAGCATGACCAAGTCAAGTCCTTTTGGCATCTTAGGAGATGGTATGCCCAATCTTGCAAATACATCAACACTTCCTCCCAATGAGGGAGACATTCTACATTACGCCAAGCTTGTCTCTTAAGTATACAAATTTTGCTTTAGACAGAGGCTTTGTGAAAATTCCCGTAGGTCGCTCATCTATGGATATGAACTAGAGCTCCACTACTCCTCTCTACACCATGTCTTAGATCAAGTGATATTTGATATTATTATGCTTCAACCTGTCATGAAAAATGGATTCTTTGAAATCTTGCCATAACTTTGATTATCACAAATTATCAAGGTTGATCAAGATCTCGATCAATTAGCCTTGCAAGTAGCTTTTTAAGCCACACTACTTCCTGACTTGCAATGCTAGTTGTGATATACCTTGCATCTGTTGTATTGAGTGCGACAAAAGTTTGCTTCTTACTAAATTAGGATATCATTGTTGATCCCAAGTTGAAGCAACACCCCAAGGTGCTATTTTTGTCCTTTGCACTCTTTGCCCACTGAATTCATATATCCCTGCAACCTCATCTCACCACCTAAGACATATCTCAAACCATATCCAACTATACCATGTAGGTACCTCAACACATGCTTTGTTGCAATCCAATGTATTTGCATTGGCTCGACCATATACTTGCTCGGGTGTTCACTGCAAAGAAAATATTCAACCTAGTGTTAACCAAGTACATCAAGGATATGATCAATGACCTGTACAATATGGGATACACCAAATATGAATCTAAAGCATAATCACTCAACTTCTTTAGATTGGTCCTCATAGGTGTAGTCATGGACTTGCAGTCCATCATTTCAAATCTCCACAAAACCTGAACAATATACTTCCCTTGTTCGTGGGAGATCTCATAAGGTCTTTGCCACACCTCTAATCCTAAGAAAAATAGTACATCAGGCCAATATCCTTCATCTCAAACTCTGATGCCAACTCTCTCTGACATTGAAGTTGGTCTTCCTATGGTAATATGGCCTTATACCTCTATCACAGAAGCAAATCCTCTTGCCATTGCTACTCCCTTTGTCCTGTAAGAAAGTCCTTTTACCACTGCTACTTCCTCTATCACATAGGCAAGTCCTTCTACCATTGCTGCTTCCTCCGTCATAGAAGCATAATTCGTTGTCTAACATGGTCCCTTCATAAAAGCCGTACTTCTCCTAGAGACCTCCTGTCTTTAAATCTCTAGTCTAACAATCTCAATTCATGACATCTTCTTGGAAGGATGCCCCTTCCGCTTTTCCTGACTATCTATTGGAAACTCTTCAATCATTTGGTGAGGTCCTAGACGTCTGTACAATTTGTTAAATCCCAAGAAACTGACCATCTAGCAGCTGGAGCAAAAATATTCTTATAGTCCACTCCCTCTTTCTGGGAGAACCCTCTTGTCACAAACCTTGCTTGGTAATTCTTGATGTTTCCATGTACTACATGAATCATTACATTGGCAATCCCCAAAATTCTCCCTTTCTACAAAAAAACTCCACTCAGGAGGCCATAGAAGAAAAAAATATAACCAAGCAAAAAATACAAAGAAAAGAGGCTAAACTAAAAAAGCACAATAGTAATAATCAAAGAAAAAATATGAAGTACTTATGTCTTGATTAAGGGAGAATTTGTTGAGGGTTGTAGGGAATTGTCAATTCTCTCTTGATCCTAGTAGAAATCAATCAAATCCATCTTCAATCTCATCAAGCTTGGATTCCTTTGTCTCCTTCCGCGGTGGATACTCATTGTTATCATCATCAACATTGACCGTTTGTGCATGATGCTTTCTCTCCCTTTTCTTCTCAGCACACTAGGAGGCATAGTGTCCAAAATCATGGCAAATGAAGCACTTGAACTTTGTCATATCCTTCTTGTTCTCCTCCTTGGGAACCAATGGCTGGGTTGGTTGTCCTAATACTTTGTTTAGTCCTCCCTCTCGAACACCAATCACTCCTACTGAGTCTATGCCTGAGCCTTTAGGCCATACAAGAACCTACCCATCTACAAATGCAAATCTATAGCCTTTATTCTCTAGCTTTGAATTAGAGAGTAGATTCTTCTTCAAACCTGGTACAAACAATACATCGCTCATATGTATAAATTCTCCGAACTCCAACTGAACTGGAGCTGTCCCAACTCCTTTCACAACATACTTGACATTGTCTCCTAGTTCCACTTCCCATGATGAATCCATCTCTGTCAAATCTAAGAGAGAATTTTGAAAACCAATCATGTGCCTAGAAGCACAATTGTCTACCAACTAGACATTATTTATGTTGGTAATAGTATTTGAAATAGTGGAAAAAAAAACTTTTCCTCAACTCCCTATGGTTGTATAATAGCTCCCTTCTAAATATTTGTAATATTGTCTTCCATTTCGATACTTGGCACCAATTGGTAAGAGATCTAACAACCCATTCAAGCTATTGAACACATGTCTCCTAGGTTGAATTAAATGGCTTCTCTTTCAATAAGGCTTTGAAACCATGTTGAATTTTCTATAAGGTGCACAGTAAAAACTAATCTTCTAAAATGATAATTATTACCTAATGATATTCGACTAATTTATCTCATGTCACTCATATCATTGAGCAATTATACATAGAAAAACCTCAATAGTAAATGCAATGGAAACGATAAACATCATAAAGAGATAGCCATCCACAATAGAGGCAACAAATTTAGCCTAAGAAACCCTACCTTGGAGAAAACCCAACAACTTTTCTTCTAGCACAAATTATTCTTCAAAAAGGTTTACAAATCAATAATTTGTTTGGAAATTTATGCAAATACCCAAGTAAAAATACTAGACAAATCTAGTCAAACTTCAGCAAGTCAAGGCTGGTCAAACTGCCTAAAATAATCAGAAGTCAACACTAGTCAAACTACCCAAAATCTGCAGTCAAATACGTCTGGTCAAACTTGGACTTGTAGTCAGCATTGTGATCAGCTTCGACCCTGCAGCTCTTGCGGTCAACTTCAACTCTTGCAGCTCAGTCAACTGCGATCAAACTCAACTTCTACAGTTTGGTCAACTGTAGTCAAACTCGACTATTGTAGTTTAGTCAAATGTGGTCAACCTTCCCTCCTTCAACTTGGTCAAAGTCAAGTCAATTTGGCCTCTTTTTGTCGCATATGCTACTACTCTAGAATAGAGACAATGTGATGATGAATGATCAAAATGAAGTGTCACATTATGTATATATACAAGTCGAATGGGTTGAATTTTGACCAAAGGACACACCCTTTCATGGTGGGGCCAACTTGTCCTTTTTTAGCCTACATGATACCCAAGTAAAATAAAAAAATTATTCTAATTTTCACAATTCTTCTAGGTCAACTCAGGTGACCTCTTTGCATGTGGGAATACCTCCTAATGCTAGACTAAAATCAACACTTATCCCCACTTTTAAAGATAGACACAATAAGGCTTTGCATCTAAGGCTTAGGGAAGTCATATTTCACTACCAAATTGAGGAGTTTGTGTATATGAGGGATGAGGATAAACCATTCCATTTTGAAAATTTTAGCTTGGTAGCCTACAATATCCTTAGCTTTTCCATTACGAAGTTGCTTAATCCGGAACTCCATGTCTTCCAAAGAAAAGATATCCTTCTGTACAAGAGTGTTTAAGATGTTTCTAGTGGTATCTAAGGAATCATAAAGATCCTTAAGATAGATATCCCAATTCTTTAAGGGGATCAAATTATTTTCTTTCGTTTCACAAACAAGTATTTTCCTCTAAAACTTTCCAGGCTCAACTTTATAAAGACGAAGAAGATGCTCTTGCCTCCTCTTTATATAGGACCTTTTCTTCCTTTTGATAAGAGCTTTGTACATAATTATTTTTTCAAGCTTTAATGGTTTCGTTAGGAGCATCTATAATCGCTTTCCTAGCAATTTTACAATCATTATCATACCAAGGTTTAGAAGTTATATTTTCTTTTTATAAGACGCCCCAGTTAAGAACTTGTTAGTGGAAAGGGTTGTAGTAAAATTGTGGTAGATGTGATCAATGTTATCATTATACATCAAGAAAATTAAATCCTTTAAGAATAGATCCATTTCACTTATGTCAAAACGAACATGCCTTTGACTCTCACAATTATTTTGCATGTAGCTGGTGTGCATGTCAAGGTTTAGCATTAAGGTTACAGGTTTGTGGAAAGAATCTGACTCATGGATATTTAGGAGGTCAAACTTTATAATACGGTTGAGAACATGGGTATCAAATTTTTCAAAATCCAGAACACTTTTGCCAAGCCCATGAATACAAGTCATCTGGCTAGATGTTGGCCACTTATTAATTCCATCAAAAATTATCAGTTCTTGGGAACTACAAAGCTTGATTAGCTAGGTGCCAGATAAGTTCTCGATTATGTCTTTAGAATTTCTTTCGAATCTACTAGCTAGGTTAAAGTTGTTATGAAACCAGCTCACAAAAAGATAGAAAAGATAGTTGAACGCCTTAGAATTTAGCCTCTTCGAGGGGGCAACCTCCTTTACATTACACAAATGAACAATTTTTGGATGAT
This sequence comes from Pinus taeda, assembly GCA_000404065.3. NCBI lineage: Eukaryota > Viridiplantae > Streptophyta > Pinopsida > Pinales > Pinaceae > Pinus > Pinus taeda. Next base: position 23,938 of record APFE031006662.1, read on the forward strand.
ACAAATGAAAAGACCTCCTT